>BGPR01005516.1:0-16993 GCA_013235015.1 Araneus ventricosus | reverse complement strand
ACAATTTATGTTTTCGTAGAGCACGATCTTTTGAATCTGTTTCTGTGATAGCTCCAAAATGTGAAATATTTAATTGTGTTTATGGGGGAGGTTCCTGATGATTTCACTATATAAAAAACGGCCCTTTTCAGGGCCAAAAAATTTTATTCCTTCGTTATTAAGGTGAAAGCATTAAAAGGAAATCAGCTTTACTTTGTAAGTTTTATTTGAAGACAAATACATTTTTTGAGACGAAAAAATTTTATTCTGTGCTGATTTAAGTTAAAGCATCAGAAGCAAAATAAATCTGATTCATATATATATATGAAGATTTTAGAATAACTTCTAGGACACACAGTGTCTTCATTATAGCGAGCGAAGCAAGCAGGGTTTGCGTAGCAAACCTGGGAGGATTGCAACGCAATCCTTCTGGGGGTTGGCGAGCTTTAGCGAGCAGGGGGCAGAGCCCCCTAGTAATAGGATATTTCCTCTATTTTTTCTTATCTTGAGAAATTTTGGGGTTATATTCGAAAACATTTATTTGGCTAGTAATTTTATTTTATTTTTTGTTAAGTTATCGAAATTATTGTAGTGTGCTCTATGATTCTTATTGTCAGATCAGTAAAGTCTGTAAAGTTAAAGTACTTTGGTTTACTTAAGCCATGAGTTTGAGACATTCGTCACATCGATACAATTTTTATTCTTTTGTCCAGCAATTGGCTTCGCAGAGTGTTGTTGCCTCAAAATATAGATTAATGCGACAAACCAGTCCTAAGGCAGGTTGATTATTTTAGTTAGAATTTCAAATACGGTTGTCTTCGTCAAGTTTTGATTATTATTAATGCTAATAGTTTCAAGTCAACTTTTCTTTTGTCATTCGAATGTATGATTGCGCATAGAGTAATTTAATTTAATTTTAATATTTATTTATATTGTAAAGATAATGAATGTATGTGCAAATTTCTAATTGATTAACTTAATTTACTATATATATATATATATATATATATATATATATACTAAAAATCATTATCTGAACAATATATCAATTTTAAATAAAATCTAAAAAATAGAAAATACTAAAGATACAATGAACAAAAAAATCAAGTTTAAGCATTTATATGTCAACAAGTAAAAAAACTCTTTTGTTATTAAAAGTATTGAAATAGTCAGACCAAATAAATGGAGGTTTCAACAATTAAAATAGCTGCTTGGCTGTGGACAAGCTTTAGCCAGGTTAAATTAATTTTGCTATAAAAACCATCCCTGTTACTATTGTTGTTGAAAAAACAAACAGGGTAATTTACCCTAAAATGAAAGAATTTAGAAAGAAAGTTTTTTACTAACCCTAACAATAAAACATAACTGTATATAAACGACTAAATTTGAGGATAAAAATATGTAATATAACATTATATTGCGCTAAAGACAATATATATATATATATATATATATATTATATTTTAATATTCTGAAATAATCTTTTAACGACACCTCATATTAATTACTTCGACTTTCATCTTAATAAGCGCACTACAGCTTTCTTTTCGAGTCACGAGTCGTTCCGGGAAAATTCTCTTCTCTGGTAACTTAAGCGGTCCGCATTCCTATCTACCCTCTTTCCACTCCAACATGTAATCTTATAACAACGTCGCACTTTTTCGCGCGTTAACAACGAATTTCTGGTCATGGAGCTAAGTAAGAACAGAATCATTTACCAAAGACAGTTTTCTTGAAACTGAAAGACTATAAGCTTCGGGCGAATAGCAGCAAGTGCCACTTTGCTTGTTCTCGTGTAAAGTATCTTAGACTTTGGATCACGTCACGTGGAATTGAAGTCGACCCTGATAAAGTATCAGCGATACAGAAAATTCCACCTCCTAGAAATGTGAAGCAAGTGCAATCCATTTCGGAAACATGTTCTTGGTATCGAAAATTCATACCTAACTTCTCAGAAATTGCCCGCCCTCTGAGTAACCTTACAAAGAAAAAAACAGTTTGGACTTGGACTGAAAGTGAACAAAATGCTTTCACCACCCTGAAGAATTGCTTTGTCTCACCTGCCATTTTGAGCCAAGCGGACTTTACAAAACCTTTTGTACTCCGGACTGATGCTAGTAACTATTCCCTTGGCGCTGTTCTTCTCTAAGGCCATGACATGGAAGAGCATCCTATAGAATATGCCAGCAGACTGATAAATTCTGCTGAAAGAAATTATGCGGCTACAGAACGAGAAGCCCTTGCGGTCGTCTGGGCATTGAAGAAATTTAGAAGTTGAATAGAAGGTTCCAAAATCAACGTAGCATCTGACCACCAGCCCCTCAAGTGGCTAATGAAATTGAAATCACCCTCTGGAAGGTTTGCCCGTTGGTCACTGAATCTGGAGTACATACCAGGAAAATCCAATGTAGTCACAGACATGTTGTCTCTTCTGGACTCTATGATCAAGAAATACTTTCCATTGATAAGAATATAGTTTCCTTAGATTTTTCTGCAAGATAGCCCATGGAGATAAGAGAAGAACAGCTAAAAGATGAAGATCTCTGAAAAATCAACCATTGCTTCAAGAATGATGATAAAGATGTTAGCCATGCCAATTGGTTAGAAAGAGGGTATCAAATGAATCAATGTGTTTTGTATAGATATTCCCATGACTCTGAAAGCGAAGAAGCTCAGATGGTTGCTCCTTCCCATGAAAGGGACAAGATCTTGAAGGAGCACCATGACTCTCCTAATGCTGCACATTATGGTTCAGATGGAACTTACCAAAGAATCGCAAATCGTTATTTCTGGATCGGTATGAGGAAGTTCATAACCAACTGTGTCAAAATTGTCTCGACTGTTCCCGATTCCAAACCTCAAACCAAAAACCTGCTGGGTTTCTGCGAACTCCAGTGCAAGCACAAATATTCGAAACCATAGCAATAGATCTCTTCAGCCCTCACCCAGAGAGCAAAGATAAGAAAAAGTGGATTTTATTGTTGAAGACGTTGCCACTAGAAGGGTAGAACTTTTTGCCCTGCCAAATGCAACTGCAAGAGAGTGTGCAACTGTGCTTATGGAAGAAGTCTTCCTCAGATTTGGGTTACCTAGAAGAGTCATCAGCGACAACGATACCCAGTTTGTCTCAGCTGTTATGCAATAAATGTGTTACCTTCTGAAAATCCACTAATCATTTATTCCGGTATACTATCCACAAGCAAATCCTATCGAAAGAAAAAACCGTAATCTAAAACCGCGTCTTGCTATCCTGGTGGAAGACCAACATGATTCTTGGTGTGAAAAACTCCCCTCCATCTGATTTTCAATGAACACAGCCAAGTGTTACTCTACTGTTTAAACTGCTGCCTTCCTAACTTTTGGCAGTGAATTTCGCACAGTCGACGAGTTTCAAAATGACCTACGAAGTGTTATCTGGAAAGATACATTTGTATCAGAAATTTCACCTTATGTAAAAAGATTCTCAAAATTTATGGCTCAGGCGAAAGAAGTTGCTGAGATGCAACAAGATTTGCGTAAGGAATCTGGTGATAGAAAGCGACGGAGAGTTCCTAATTATTTTCCTGGAGACGGGGTGTTTGTCACTACTCATCATTTGAGTAACGCCTCGAAGGGGCGTATTACCAAGTTTATGCCAAAAGGAAATGGACCCTACATCATCCTGATCCCAAAATCCCCCACTTCTTATATAATCGCCAACCCAGACAATCCAAATGAAACCTTGGGGACATACCACACATCAGCACTGAAAGTCTACAAACAGAACGAAAGTGCGACACCGGTCCACCCCTTAGAAAACATGGAAGACCACAAAAGACTTATACTTATGTTTCCTCACCAAGACGGTCTGGTAGAAGTCGGAACCAGAGGGGGAGTCTGTGACAATGACATTTTGTTTCACCCTCCTGCCGGAGGATAGCGCTGCAAGAACTTATCGTTTTCCAGAGAAGCAAGGTGACAGAGTGACTTGAGACTTCGTGCGAGAAGATGCCTTTTATTCCCCTCAAAGGGATAGACAAAATGAGACATGCGTAGATAGTTGAATATTGTAACTTAAAAGTAATGTTATCTTAGTTAATCTAGAACAATTCTATGTGGTAGATGTGTGAACAATAAATTTAATTTAATTTAACTATGGCACAACTTTATTTTAACGGTCAATTTCATTTCCTGTGAGCTAGACGAAAATGACGTCTAAAAACTTTTTGACACTTAAAATAGTTTTTTTTATTGTATTAACTTTCCAAATACTTTTTCTGATTCTGAATACTCTGAATCATTATCATCAAAATTTTCTTCATCCAAATTCTTGATCACATTCTCAATCTTCATATCCGTGATAGTTACACTTCATAAAATTTAGCAAAATTAATTAATTAAATTTAATTAAATTGAAATAAAAACATATTTTGAAGTAAATAGAAAGGCGCATATGCAGCCGAATCTAATAAAATACAAAAATAAATAATAGAAATTTAAATTAAATGAAAATAAATTAAAAGAAAACAATAATAAGAATGAAAAATAATGAAAACAATAAACGTTTTTGCGCACAAACACAGCAGCAAAAAGTAATTGCGTCAACAGAATTTATTTAAAAAATACAACAAAAACTATAAAATAAAAAAAATCTCTAATACTTAGAACACTTTAATTAGAAATTATTCAAAATGGAAATAAACTGAAATGGCCCACCATCAGAAACCACACGCCATTTTTTAGTTGAAAAGGAACAAGATTTTCTGTGGAAATTTTTTTATCTCTTTCTTCTGATTTTTGATATGGTGCTTTTTTTGGATTTATGTTCTTTATTTTTGGCCGGACAAGATTCAGACCACAGGAAGGAGTAAATTTTGACTTTTTGTCATTCCTTTCCACAGAAAATCTTGTTCTTTTTTGAATTAAAAAATGGCGTGTGGTTTCTGATGAGTGAGCCATTTTAGTTCATTTAGTTTTGAATAATTTCTAATTAAAGTGTTCTAAGTATTAGAGAATTTTTGTTTTTTTATTTTATAGTTTTTGTTCTATTTTTAAAAAAAAATTCCGTTGAAGCAATTACTTTTTGCAGCTGTGTTTGTGCGCAAAAACGTTTATTGTTTTCATTATTTTTAATTTTTATTATTGTTTTCTTTTTGTTTTCTTTTAATTTATTTTCCTTTTAATTTAAATTTCTATTATTCATATCCGTGACATATTTTTGCGCCATTCTAAAAAAACTAAGAAACCAACGCGAGAAAAGAAAATTTTGCCGCTTATCGACAGCGCAAAATCATCAAATGGAGTATTTTTTCAGATTTTTGGAATTTGTTGTCCCTAAACATCGCCAAAAATGTACAATAAGAGTTTACAACTGATAACATTGCCGAAAAATATCCCCACCCAACTATGGACAACAGAACTCACGGACATGAATGGAACTGGAACTGCTTGCAAGAGAAAGGGGGGAAAGAACTGTCCCTCGATTGCTCGGTACAACACTTGTACCGCAGCCAAGGTAAAAGGAAAAAAAAAAATCCCGTGACAGTGTATGTACCGATGATTGGAAAAGGTTAATATAGGTATCAAATTAATTCTTTAATGTAAAATTAAATTAAATTATTTGGTTAATTTATGGTGAATCATAGTTAGAAATTTAGTTTTGGCAATCTGTGAATTCAAACTAAGTGGGGGTTCATATAAAAATATGGAATATATGTAAAGGATGGGTAAAAATACTGATTCTATAAATCTTAGTGAATAAGTATGGAAATTTTATTGAATAATGTATTTATTGCTTTTAGTACAATATATTGTTGTATTTCAAAGATTAATTTTAGTCCTTTCCATATAATGATGATAACCCGCTGGTGTTAGTGTATGATTTTTCATTCTAAATCATTTTAGGGTTAATTACCCTGTCGATTTTTTCAACAACTTCAGTAGCAGGGATAGTTTGTACATCAAAATTGATTTAACCTGGCTAATGCTCTTCCAAAGAAGAGCTACTAATTTTATTATTGAAAACTCCATATACTTGGATTGCCCTTTTTCAATACTTTTGAAAGAAACAGAGTTCATTTACATTTTAACATCTAAATGTTTAAACCTACCTTCTGCTCTTACTATCTATAGTATTTTCAATTTTTTAGATTTTATTTTAGATTTGCTTATTTATTTAGTTAAAGAATTTTTAGTGTTTGAATTGCATTTTGATATGACTTGTTTACTTTGTTTCGTATGTTCATATATAACAAGTTATATTATGGTTTACATATATATATATAGAGAGAGAAAGAAATATTTCAATTAATCAAAACATGTGTTATATTTTCAATATACACATATATCAATCGTAAAATAAAAATTAAAATAAAATACCTTATCAATAATCTTACAAATGAAATACAAAAGATAGTTTGAGTAAAGACTATTACTACTATGAAAAAGAGAATCTAGAATTGGAGAATCTAGAATCCAATCAGTCTTGAGAACTGATATGGGTCGCATAAATCTAGATTTGTGGCGCCAACCCTCTGCGAAAGCCAACTGTTGGAAAAACGAAAAATTAGGGGAATAAATCCCCAAAAACTTTCCAGATAAGAAACGAGAGAGCATATAACTTATAACATGCCATTTCAATGTTTATAATTATTGTTATTACTTGAGCATTATTCTAAATACAGTTCCACATTTAAAGTGAATATATTATTTCCAAATTATTCTATGATCACATCAAAAATAAACAGACTATTATTTTAATAGTGTTAAATATTTCTTATTAGCATAAGCATACATGAAATTTACAGGACACCCATATCCTATAGCATTTCCAAGAAAGGTATCAATATAAGACTACTTTTTTAATATGTCTGTGACTAAAATAGTGCAATTATGAATATAATTTAAGACTATATTTGTATAAATTTGACGACTAATGTTGCTATTCTAAAAAGTTAACTTCTTTATATTAAACTGAAAAGTGCTTCTTTTAGACTAAATCTCAGTTCTTAATTTATTATCAATTTTTTTTACTTCAAGATCTTGAAAATCTGCAGAAGAAAAATCATCATTAGTGATTAGTAATATCAAATTCTCTGGATAAAATTCAATTTCTTTTTCTAAGCACAACTAGGAATTGCATTAATTTAAATTCTTTTCATAAAACTATAATCTTTCGCACTAAAAAGAGGCTTTTATCATATCCTTTATACGCGTACTGAAGGAAAACTCAAAAACTTCTCATCAGCAATCAAGCAACATCCTCAGTTATGAAAGACTCGAGAAGTATAATGTAAAACGAAATTTGCGGCCGTTTAATTTGGAATGCGAGGAGAGAAAATAAACGAATAGAAAACTCGGCTCCAGACTAGATAAAATACGCTCAAAAGATCATATTGCTTATTTTCATTTATCGAAAATGTCTACTAGGCAGCAAAAAAATGCAAATAGTATCAACAAAATGCGAACAGAGTATTTGGAAATGCTTGAAGCATTTGCATCAATAAAGACAAAAAAAAATAACAGAAGTAAACAGTAAACAGAATTAAGTGTAAATATAATAAAGTAAACAGAATGAGAACGACCAGGAATCGTGTTCCTCAAAAATAAAAGTAAATAACGCGAAAATTATAAACAATAAAAAGTTATGCCGTTTGAATAAATGACAAGGATACAAAAATCAACCATTGATCGTGTATTTTGACCCTTTCCTCAAAGAGATAAATTTAATTCTCTAATTCGAAACATTATAAAATAGCGGAGAGTTTCAGAATAATTAGATTATTCTGAAGATTATTCAATTAGTCGCAATGCGCTCATAGAATTTCTGCGCATCGCGTTTGTGGACCCTTCCTCACCAATTGAGTACAAAAAGACACATTGTGGACATTAACTAACTATTTTTAGAATTAATGTCCATTAGGTGTCTTTTTGTGCTAAATCGATGATGTTCTACAACTTTGCAATTGACTTTTTTTCTCTATATCGTTCCATTTTCGCGATATTATTTCTAATGACGCAGTTTGCCACCAGATGACTATGGCTTTACACTACTTAGGCACAATTTTTATGACTAGAGCTGAAATCTGTCTAAAATTAGGGGCTGCAAGGGACATTAGTAGGCACCTTGTATAAAAGCGTAAAACATATCAAAAATTTATGCAGACTGAATAAATAAGATTATCGCGAAAATAAAATACTTAAAAGGGAAAAAAATATTAATAGATGCTTGCAATTCAATTTTTTGTCCCTATATACTGACTGTACTTCACTGAAAAATATAGAGAAGAATCTTTTAGTAACAACCGCCTATTTGAGAATCCGTTTATCAAGTTTTATTTAGAAATCAACAGCACAGATAATGTCTTGCTATATAAATTTTAAAAACTTCTTAACAAGTTTTTTGTACATATCGGATGTTTCTTAGGTTATAAACAGCTTGTTTATCCTCTAATATTGTAAAGAATGAGTGTTTACAACTTTTACTTACTTATTTAGTGTTTTAAAATTCAGAGGATACAAGTTATGAATTCATATAACGTATTTAATGGTTTTAGCGATTCCAGTTTTTATTGTTTGTCTAAAATTCATTTTGTGTCAGTTGTGAGAATTTTTCAAATACAGAATGAAAAACAATCGACTATAATTAAAAATGCATGTTACAGACACACTCTTTCTCAAATATAAATGAATTTGCTAAACATTTAAATATATTGTTAAGCATTAGTCAAATAGTTCGAAGCATGATTAAAACTGTTAATAGTCAATAAAACACATTAACATACCTGACTAATTACATAAAAATTAAAAATTTTTTAACTGCTATTTGAAAAATAAGGCTTATTAAAAGCACCTCAATCATTAAGAAGATTTTCGTTTTGGCAGTTTTCTAGATCGAGAAATTTGATTATGTAAAATTAAATTTACCTGAAATACAAAATAAATGAATTTAAGTCCATATGTAATCTATTTCAATGTATACTTTTGATGCATTTTAATCATTAAAATATTTTATGAATTTCTTAAACAATTAAAAGGTGCAAGACCGAAATGAAAATCCACTAATTATCTTTCTAATAGCTTTATTTCTTCCACAGTTCTAAAATTTTCTGTTACTGGAAAAATCCTGAAGTCACAGTGTTAAGGCATATTCCTCTCTACGGTGTAAGTACTGATATATTTTGCATTTCCTTTTCCATTTGCTTTAGAGTGAAGATACAAAAATCGTGCAATTTCAATGGATTAAAATTAGACCTTAACGGCATTCTTTTATGAAACCAAGATAGATTTATATTCATTCTACCGAAATGATTCCTCAGAAACTATTGCGATCTTAATAAATGTTGATTCAAAAGAATTTCGTTGGACTATAAAAAAATTAAAGATGATCCGAACCTCTAGTGCGAAACGTCATAACATAACAAACTCTACACTTGTTTCGTCTAGCTTGGCTTCATCTCGCTTGATTGCATCAGCCATCGTATACTGTGCTTAGCGTTTTTAACGACAAAATTTTTTTTTCAAGTATTGAAAAGTTTCACGGAAATGAAATTGGTGTTACTGAAAAGCTATTTTTTTCTTAATTTTAAAGTGTTTTAAATATGTTTCTGTGCGATAATAAGCTGCAACGTTACAGAGAAAAAAATGTTAAAATTTTGATTAGTATTAAATTAATTAAAATTTACTTAAAATTTTTAAAATTCCTTTCTTAGTGAACAGCTACTACTAACTACGTGCCGAACAGGGTTGCTCTAAATCCAACGGTCTGCAATGTATGACATTTTGAACGATTTTTCACCATGCATATAACTTGCCGCTATTTACAGATAGCATGCCAACCTATAACAATTATCACGTTAATAAATTAAATTAGGGGATGACAACTGTTCTCCCTCCTCTCGCTCCTTCGTTGTTTTCCCAAACGGATATGAAAAATTTAAAGAAAATAAATTGTGTTATAACTAAAAACAATTTTCATTAAATTTGAATTTAAAGCCTTAAAGTCCGAATTCGTTGTCGTCATATTTTTCTATTTATGAAATATCCTAAGTATGTTAATAAATTTAAATTTTTATCAAACGCAAGAGTAAATGATATATAAATATAGAATGAATATATATATATATATATATATATATATATATATATATACTATATATATATATATATATATATATATATATATATATATATATATATATAAATATATATATATATATATATATATATATATATATATATATATATATATATATATATATATATATATATAATCTTTAGACAGAACGCTGTCAGTGCAATAATTGGGAACAGAATTTTTTGTAACTTATAATATTCGTTCTTTTATATCCTTCTTTTTGCATTTTTTTTTTTTGGCTTTTAGCCTTAATACATCCGCCAAATAACAATGCTGTTTTGTGCTGTTTACACGTCCCAAAGGAGCATTTATATAACGAGTGAAGACACATTATAGATGTATGAAATCTACCAGGTTAAATGAAAGATTAATCGTTGATTTTTTTAAACACATCTGCCAGAATTTTGATATTATTGAATCATGTGGTTACTGCAATCAACGATTCAACTAATACTTTATCAAAAATATGGATGTCAAAGCAAAAATGTAGAAGCGCGAGAAGCTGATAGAAATAATCTAAGAACATTCGAATTTTAATGACTTTCATGATATATTTAAATGTTAAGGAATGTCCAAGAATTTTTTTCTACGATATTCATTGTGCCTATACTTCTTGATGAAAGTGCCTGATTTTAGATAATAAAAATATTATTTCCTTCTTTTCACCATGCTAATAAAAGCGAGTTGAAAGGCATTTTATTTTCTACGTTTCGGCCTTTAAAATATTTAATAATTTAGGATTATAAATATTATTTATCAATATTTCTCATATTGACTACCAATGACACCGCCTTCTGGATATCAATGTATAGTTAAATTTATACGTTAAATGATAATCACGATTCTAAAATTCATATACAATCTGTAATTGTCGTCCTTAATTGATGGTGCAAAATTTCAGAATACCACTGCATCAGGAGGCGATGCAAAAACGATTAATTTCTTATGAACGAAAAACAAGTCACGTTAAGTAAAAAAGTTCAATTAAAAACACCATGTCTATATATATAAACAAAACCAGAAACATTGCTTTGTTGGTTTCGGGGTTGGGTTTATTATGTTTTGTTTCTAATGAACTTGGCTTTTTTGCTATGTTTCAAACATTGGATTTTGTTCGTTGTTCCGGGAAAGCAAACTTTTTTGTCTTTATTGCTAGAGTTTTGTGTTCTGAAAACACCGAATTTTATGTTTACGCTCGTTCGGGATTTCCCTTGCTGATGACGCGTCGCGGACGTTGGTGTCTTGTTCCTTTTTATTGTTTTGGTTTTTCTTTTACAACGTGTTTGTAATGTTTTCTTCTATATATATGTGTGTGTAAAGTTGGTGATTCGTCAATTCATGAAGAAGTGTTAAAACTTTTATATAATGTTAGTTTTATTTTCATTCGGCAATTTCTTTAATTTAGCGGTTGGATTATTTCTATTATGTCTGTTACAATCAGTATCCAAATCCCACCAAGGAATAAAGAGGCAAAATACGCTCTCATGGAAGCAGAAAAAGTGAGAATGCCGCTTAAACGGAAATTGTTATCTAGTCCAATTCTTGGATTCAGCATTCTAAATTCTAAGCATTCTAATTCCATTGAAGGACGAACCAGGGCGCACTACTAAATAGTTAAAAGTAATTTATATCAAGAAAGATGACTAAATTAAAATGTTTAGCATCTCGGCGAGAAGAAATAATCATTACAAAATTTATCACATTTGGCATGTCATGACTAATTCTTGGGCATTTGTTTTGTCATCTGAAATTGTTTTAAAATTTTGCATTTTAAAGGGTTGTTTCTTTAGAATATTTTATGATCCGGTATCTATGTGATGGAATCATTAAAATTGATTTGTAATTGTATTTATGAATTCAAATTTCCGGAAATCTATATCTTTGGCTTATTCTTTTGAATAGACTGTGCAGAATGGACAAAAAATAAAACGTGTTACCATATTTTCCGAAGGGCTCTTCTATTCAACAGTTGGTCTGCTAAAAGAGTTTCGGCTTCAAAATCGGTTTAACCCTCTGAGTGGTTCGGTCTTCTTTGTAAAGCGATTCGAAAAGCGAGCGATTGAAGAACCTTTATCTGTTTTAAAAGTGTGCCTTCCTCCCAACAGAAAATGTTCCGAAAGCGCTGCAGATCGAGTCTCTTCCCCCCGTCTGAACTCGGAACGATCAGCACCCCCCATGAAGGGGATAACAGCAAGAATCTGTTCTATTCAGCTTGGAACCTATTCAAACTACAGTGCTAGGGGAATTTTGGGGTATTTCTCTGGCCCTGGGTTTATTGCTTTCGGAAGATCCCATCTGTGGCGTGACTGAATTACACTTCATGTCTTCAAGATGCCTCATTCTTCATATTGCCCGTGTCCATAACACCAGATGATAAAAATAAACGCCGTTAGACCAGACAAATGCCAGACCGTTGGGCCAAAAAAATGAACGCTATATTACTTATTTTTTATGTTGTGAGTTTCTAAAAATATGAATTATTAGTTGTATATTATTAGTTGTCTTTTTTATATTCTTGACTTCAATTTATTTTCAGTCTACAGTCAGATATTAGTCTACGAATGTAAAAATAATTTCCTAATTTTAAAGATCAACAACAATGCCATATATATATATATATATATATATATATATATATATATATATATATTACTAATCTCCACTATAAAACTTTTCATATTGTTTCTTGATTTAGTATTCGGTAAAAGGTAGAAAATTTAGAGCCGATCACAAATATAAACAGCGTTTAACTGGATTAATCTGTTTTGTATGCACATAAACATTTATTATATAGATAGTCACATAATAATCTATATTCCAAAATAGCCAACGATAATCAATATATATGAAGGATTATAAATAACCTTCTTAACCCTGAATAATCTTGTAAATAAAATAATATGCTACAAGCCTTTTGTAATGAAACTCGTTACATATGCGTTTTAAGAGAACGAGTTAATAATTCTCAAACTAAAGGTTACATTTTGAAAACTAATGCGCTAAATATTGGAAGAAATAGCTTATTCATATACCTTTATTTAGTACGCAAGAGATTATCTTCTATTATAATAAACGGAAATTTAATTCACCTGAAATTTGAAACTTTGATACTATTGTCCAGGTACTAGAGCATCCAGTCGCAAATTTTTCAAAATTAAATTTGGGGACGTTCAAATATTACGTAAGCACCCAAGGGGGGGAGGGGATATGCGATTTGCTTATTTTTGCTGACAAGGGAGGAAGGGGAGTATGAGTGATGCTTACGTAAGATATTAAAATCACTTTATTTCCGAAAATCTCTTGTAACTTGCACAAATAATTTAATTTTAAAAAATTAAATTTGAAAAAAAAGATAAATTTGGCAAAAGAAAATTGATTTTTGTAAGCTTAAACTTGAAATTGTAAGGAAATTAAACTTACATTTATTTTTTTCATTTTAAGCCGAGTTAGAGTTTTTACTTTCTCGTACACGAAGTATACAAAGAGAAAATTGTAATCGTCAAAAAATTCGAACTCGAGATTTTGACGAATCTCCATGTTTTAGACCTCCATGAGTCCGAAAAACACAATTTTGGAATTATGTCTGTCTGTGGGTCTGTGAACACGATAACTCGAAAACTATTAGAGCTACAGGGATGAAATTTAGTATGTGGTCTTTAAACATAATTTTTAGGTTTCTGTCAAATTTTGGACAAAATCCGTCCCCGGGAAGTCTGTCTGTCCGCGGTCATGTGAACACTATAACTGAAAACCCTGAATAGCTAGATGAATAAAATTTGGTACACAGTTTTATCATCATGAATGTAGGTCCGTATACAATTTTGGGCCAAATCCGTCAAAGGGTTGACTGTCTGTCGGTCTGTATAATCGCGTACTTGTAAAAATTACATCTCCTAAACCCTTTGGCTTAGATAAATAAAAATTGGTATGACGTTTGCTAATATTAATTATAGGTCTCTGCCCAAATTTCGTTTGAATCGGTAACGAAAAAGGTGTTCAAATTGCATAATTAATTTTTCTAATCCGATTCTCCATACGCATGCGTACTGGTAGCAATCTCTGTGCACGCGGAAGGATTACATCACTTTGCCCTGTTTTACTTGCGTACTGGAAGCAATCTCTGCGTATGCGCAAGCTAACGAACGAGGTCTTCTCCTGTTTTCTCCTTTAAAAAATGCTTACGTAATATTTGAACGGCCCCTTAAATTCTTTATTTATAATTTTTTTATCGAAATGTAATGGCATATTGAGTTTCAGGGGCATTAAAGTTTATTTTTACCCGATTGAAACGAAAATTGGACAATTAGGGTTAAAAGACCACATACCAAATTTCATTTATCTAAGTCGTTGCGTTTAGGAATTATCGTGTTCACAAGCATGCGATTACAGAAGCCAACAGACAGTTAACGCGTCGAGGGATTTCGTCCAAAATTTAATACGGACCTACATTCCTAATTTTTAAAACTGTGCACCAAATTTTATCTATCCAGCTGTTTAAGTTCTGAAATTATCGTGTTGATATGAACCCTAACATACAAATTTTCCTTGGACGGACTTTATCCAAAAATTAATTGAAATATACTAATTTTGTATTAAGTCCATATAAAAGATTCCTTCTTTCTAACTCTAACCGTTGTTGAGTTATTGTGTTCACAAACATAATTCCAAAATTGTGTTTTTCGGACTCGGGGAGGTCTAAAAACTGGAGATTCGTCAAAATCTCGTGTTGAAATTTACGATCAACTATTATAATTCTTTCTCTTTGTATACTTCGTTTACTAGAATGTAAAAACGATCAAACTTTTTTTTTCCTATCAATTTTACGGAAATGCGCTAATAACGAAGTAAAATATTATTGAATTTTTTTTTCTGCAGACAATTTTTTGCAAACTTCCCAAAATCAAAGAATAAGGAGAAAAATTTAACACCTATTCGAAATTAATCATGTGCCTTTTCACAATTTATAAATGTTTTGGACGTTATCGGTGTGATATTCAAAAACATTTTTGGGCCTTTTCATACCAAATATAAAGGAAATTCAACTAACATAAAACTGACATTTTAATGTTTTTCTTAAAAAATAAAATTATAGATCTAATTCAAATATATAATACAGCTTGGAAAATAAATAAGAGTCTCATTATTATCCATGAAAGTTCAGAATGAAAATAAAAACCTGTATATAAATCAGAATTTATTTAAAAAAATTATACTTTACAAATTACAGAACACACACAAGATATTGTGATAAAACACACTGTCTAGCATGTGACGGTGGAGTTTGGAAATAATTCAATGCCTGAGACTACTATTATTATTAGAAGAACTGTCTTCAAACTCGTTAATAACGTGTCGGGATGCATCATAGGTTTGTAAGACATATTAGTGGATTCTTGTCTCATAGCATTTATTAAAATTCAGTTCGCAATTGGCATAAGAGCTACCAAAAGCAATGCAATTCAGGCATTTAGATTTGATCACTTAATGAAGAATGCATATCAGCAAAACTATAACGCTCAAGGAACTAGTGCATAAATACAGTATCATTGAAGTAAGCATTGATATTTTCTTAGAATTGGTTTTGTGTTCTTACATTTTAAAAAAGAAATAAAGATTTTCACTGACTATTGAAATAAACTTAAACTGCAGATGTTATCAGACTCTTAATAAGATAACTAAAAGTCTGTTAAGATCACTCAAACGTTAAATTAAGTTGATATTAATTCTTTACGTTTCCATGTAAACCAAAATTTTCTCTAACAAAAATACAATATTTTAAAACATAAAAAATAAAGTTTTCATCCCTTCTCTTTAACATTTGTTTCAATATTTGCTCAAAGTGAGCAAAAAATAAATTGAATAATAATTATTTGAAAAAATAATTGTTTTTTTTCGGAATTTATTTCATTTTGATGAATTTAAAAGAAATTCTAAGTAGTGTAATATAGAAAACTCATCTAGAAAAAAAAACTGTTATAGTTTTGAAAAATCACACTTAAACCTTAAAGTTATTTTTTTTCAATTCAATGTTATATAACGAAATAATCATCCCCCTCTTTTCTTATCACCCCCGGCTTCTCAAATTTTTCTATGCTTGAATGGGGTATTGAAAGAGATTGGGCCACAAAATCTATTTTGCTTAACAATTCGATTAAAACATTGATGCATTGAAATAAAATCTTATATAACATAAGTGTATTACAGGGAAAACACTTGAAACGTAATACAATTTCAATCCAGGCTGACAAATATTAAACCGAACTTATACAGAATCCAAATTCGGACACACACAACTAGAAAAAAAAATCCAAAACTGACCTTCTTTCTGAAAGAAGACCTCAATGCAGATAGCGTTAAAATGCCCCAAGCCAAAGGGGGTGTGGGGTCTTGGATCCTGTGGTGTCTCTAATTTGCAGTAAGTACATTCTTATCAGCACTCATTGTGTCGACCGCTACCCTACCCAGCTAATCAATTAAAATTTCAAACCATGGAAGGGGGAAGAAATTCGGAATAATACGTTTCTCGCACTTTAGAGACAGTTCACAAGAGACGTAAATATCCGGGCTGACTGCTTTCGGCGTGTCTCTGACCACACGTTGAAATGCGTGTTTCCCGCTTATGAGGTAGTCCAAGGACGACGTAGAAATACGTGTGAAACGCTCAGAGGGTTAATGAGGGTTTGAGACTGAGAGCAATTTTTTTAAAAAAAATTGTGGAAATTAGTCAATACAAAGCATGAAATTAAAATGAAAATCCCTCGTCCAATGTGTGATGTTGCAATTTGAAAATCGGAAATCTAACAGAGACACCGTCCTCGTTTAGAGCCGAATGATAACTGCCGAGGAGAGTGGCAAAGGCCTTGACTTATAATAACGCATGAGATCTTTGCTTTAAGTTAA
>BGPR01005515.1:78820-92756 GCA_013235015.1 Araneus ventricosus | reverse complement strand
CTAAGGCGAAGTTTCGATTTCAAAGATAATGCGTAATTATGCCGAAAGCCGTTAAGCGGCGGTTGTGTTGTACCGGCGTTTTGCCGCGCTTTGGGGTCAAAGTTCAGTATTGGGAGGAATGTCTGAGGGTTGTATTCTTTTCTTTTTTGTTCCGTCTAATTGTCTTTCGTTTCATCCAATCAGCATTCATTCCGATTGCATGAAATGAAATCGTCTATGGATTTCTTGAGATCCGAATTTTGTCAGAAAAAAGATCTCTAGCTTCCCGTGAAGGAAGTAATTTATTTTCGTGTTCTTTTTAACATTTTTTTCTTTGTTTTTTGTTAATTATTTCGATTTCATTTTTGTTAATTTTCGTTCTCTAACGTTTGTCTATCAACAGGATGGTGATTATCGTTTTTGATAGTAATGAGATTTCTATCTCTTTGAAAAATATTACGTAAAACTTTAGCTGAATTTTACTTCAAAGAAATTCTATAATCACGCAGTGGCCTTTAAATAACATCTAATCGAATACTAATATGACTTTTACGCAATAAACTTTTAGTTGATTAAAATCAGAAATCCACACATGACTAAACATCTTTCATTTATTATTTTGTGCACAAAAAAATATAAAAAGCACTGAAGTTACTTAGCTTACAACTTTAAAAATAAAAATATTTGTACTCATTTAGCAACAGTAGCTGAAATACAACTGGTGGCCGAGAGCAAAAGTAGAAACATGAAAAATGCTTGCAGCCGCTTAGGACATCTTCAGGATCCGACTATGAATTGCATATTTATTTGTCATACAATGTGAGCAACACTGAATCATAAAATTCCGGAAGGCGTTATTAATTAGATATCTTGCATCCTAAAAATAATTTAATCTTGTACAAATACTAATACAGTCAATCGATATTAGGAACTTTAATTTATTATTTATAATACTGGTATGTTTATAAATTACAGGAATGGTTTAATGATTAATAAAACATTCCGGGAATGGGTGAAGACGAATCTGCACGCTTGTGTTTATGTAGGCGTTTATCGCAAGTAATTTAGAAAAAACTTTAGGTCAGGGAAAAATACCGAGAAAATGCTGTAAATACAATATATTATGATTAATTTATCCTTTTCCTAACAAGGTCACCCTCCTTTACGCTAAAAATAATTCTTTAAAAACGCTAAATCGGAAATTCTTAACAAATCTTACTAATCTAAAATTAAATCAATAAGATTTATGAGTTAAGGTGTTTCTACCTATAATACAACAACTTATACAACAAAGTTCAGAATTTGAAATAAATGGTTCACGATAAAATTATGCTATGTTTGCAGCTGCTGAATGAATAAAATATATATATTTCTTGCTTAAATATTAGAAGATTCAGATATCAAAAGGCTTTCATCTAAGACGCAGACATCATCCCATGTAAACGCATCCCAGTAGTTGCTTCATACTTGAACCTATTCTCTCCGAACGGTTTTTGAGAGTTGCTGTGCCAATTCAGCTGTATCCGACCAGAGGAGTGGATATCATCTCAAAGAAGACCGCATAATAGCCAAGTAAGGTCAGACAGAGAAAGAAAAATTACATTTTAGAATTACATTTCAAAATGTTATTTCAAATCCCACAAAATTCTTGCATCATATTACTTTTAAACCCATTTTCGTAAATGGCTTATAAATAAATCAACTAAGTTAGATTTCACATATTACATGCACTTTAAAGATGAATAGTTTTCAAGAATTAAATCGTGTACAGGATATTTAATGTCAGTGTGTTTTGTGTGATGGTTTTGGAGATCTGGAAAAATTTATGGCACTGCTTGAGTTTATCACATATAGTGGCCTTCGAAATTTAATTTTAAAATACTTACCTAAGTCCCGTGGTTCTTTAGGATACAGAAGAATCCATAATGGCTCACCAGCTGCCTCTAGTAAAGAAACATACTCCAGCTTCTAGAGTAGTTGAGCTTTCATTTTGCTTTAATGCTATCGCCTGAACAAGCAGGATAACTGCCAGCAAAGTAAAGAATGAAGCCACTCATAGAAATCCTTATCGTCACGCTCTGCAAAACCAGCATCACATGCTAAAACATTCTAAATTTATATCATGTTTGTTTATTTGACATGTATAATTACTGTTGGGATATAGTCCAATAATTTTAATAAAGACATTCCAGGTGTCAACCTGGATTAGATTGAAGTCCGACAATATATTTACCAAGCGATATGTCAGGAACGAGTCCTGCTGCTAAAAGGCCAACAAATCATAATAAATTACGGATACGGAAATTTTGGATACACTAAATTTCTTTTATCCATTTTGCATTGTTTTTTAGATAAAATGCTTCCTACAGCAGATTGTAAAGATGTGTATAAGTTGATTATTTTATCAAACAAGTTCCATTTATAATCATGTGGTGAATTAGCAAGTTGCTTTGTTCATCGACACCTAAAGTTTTACATTCATGTCCTAAAATTTTATATCAAATGCTGTTTGAGCTTATCAACATCAAAAAATTAAAGATCTTGTTTGCTGCAGAAACAACTATATCATCAAAATATTAATTATAAAAATACACACTTCATTAAAGTATAAATATAATTTGCCCACTCAATTTTTTTGAACAAAGATTTACAATACATTGTGAATTTCTAAAACCAATTCCTTCGATTGAGTGAGAGACCCATGAGTACTTTATTTAATTTACAAACATAGGTTTGTGGGATCTTCAATACATCTGAGGTTGAAGATCATCAAGATATTTTCATCAAGAGTTTATACAAAATGAACATTTCATCCAATTGACAGGTGACCATTGAAGTTGTAAAAAATGAAAAACAGTTTTACAGTTCAGGATTATAACTGCTGAAGACTTACGTTATCTTTCATTTGGCGATAAACCTTGACCACTAATGGCTTTAATCTTTACAATCTTCGCCTTAAGTGCGTCATTTTTCCTGTAAACAATGCGGCAACCTATTTATTTACTTGTATAGGTTTTTGCACCAGAGTCCCAAACTTCAGATTATGTTAACAAAATTCTCTATCAAGATGGCTTGATATACCTTTGCTTGGCTTGTGGAGTTCTTAAAGCACATTACTCCAACTGGATTGAATCTCAAGCATCTACCAATGTGTAGCGACATATTAGTTTAGAAATATTAACTCGGTAGGTCTAATTTGTTCTTCCGTTACAAGATTTACATAGAAGTCAAATGATTTCTCTCATCATAATATTGGTTCACAAATTTCCTGGCATCCTCATGTGGACGCAATCTAGTTTCACTACCTGAAACATAATAGTAGAATTGCCTTAACGCCTTGCTTCTGATGCGGCTATCCTATGAGAAATTTCATGGAAAAGATTGGATTCCCTCTCTTTACTTGTCCCGATGTAGGTTTCCATTTTAAATTCAGACTTAGCTTGATATCATTAGAATCGTAGTAACTTTATAGATTCCTGATCACGTGATTAGTATGCGGGTTATCAAATTTTAAAGAAACGTTTAGGAGGGTCCACTTATCCCCAACATCTGCTAGGAATTTACTTATGGAGTTCTATGCAATCTTTCTATCACTAGGCCATCTCTATATCCCCTGGTTCTTGAGGCATATCCTACCATTTATTCCCTTGTTTCAGCTCAGTATCACTTTCACGCCTTTTGTGCTTGGGATACCATTTAACGCAGCTGCCTCAAAATCTTAAGATGTTTTACTGTAGGTTTATTACACAAAAAAAGGTTCAAAGGTATTTTTGCTTTACACATGACAGAAACGAGTTCCATGTGAAGGTGAAACAGAAAAGTGCTTCTACCCAGAAATGTGAATTCCTAGATCGCTATGCAGCATCGTTTGACACAATCCATTGCTGTGTAATTGTAAAGGCTTCTAAAACACCATTTTGCTCAGGCATAGGTGTATTGTAGCATTCAACTTTAACCTTGTTCTTCTTCAAGACTTCAAACTCAGAGTTGCAAAATTCAAACCGCTTATCAGTTGAATACTTATAATTTTAGAATTTAGGTAACGCTCTCACTTATTTTGCGACTACGAAATTTGAAACATCCCTTTTCTTTACGGGATAATACTAACCTTTCAGCAATCATCTGTTATCGAAGAAAATAGCGGTATCTGCCAATTGCAGCGTTTGATTAGGCCACAAAGGTCTATATGAAGCAACTCAATGGTTTATTAGATCTAATCTACCTATGGGTTTAAAGTTTTTGCAGATTAGTACCTTTTGCATGGTTGCAATAATATAATCACTCTTAAAATTGGTAAACCATTCACACTTTTATTTTATCTTCTACAAGTATATTTAGTATTAATGTGCAATATCTTTATGCCATACATTCAGTCATTTACGAAATAATACTTGAGATATTTGCATTAGATTTTAAATTCCTATTGACACCTTTGACTTTACATTTTATGATGTTGGTGTATTACTATATAAACCACCTTGCTTAGCATGGTAAAATAGCTTGTGATCGTCTTTATGATATACATTCAAAATATTTTTATTACAACAAAATTATAGACCAGCTTTATCAATTTTACTACCAGAGATTAAATTCTGCTTCAATTTAGGAGAATACAATTACATTTAGTGCTAAATGTAATGGTTTCAAACCTTCACCATTTTGTAAAACTCGTTCCTCCAATTCTTGGGCATGTCACTCCTCCGGATCGCTATGATACCCCACCTTTAAGGTCTGTAGTTTAGCATCGCAGTCCTTGTCCAACTGAAGTGCTTGGCGTCATGTATCAAAGATCAGGTTCAAATTTTAGAAAAGTATTAGCATTAGCTACCAAACTTGTATTGCTGAAAAATGAACGGGGTCTCCTCTTCTGGTTTTTTCTTTGTCTTCCTTTTACTTTGCTAGTCAATTCCACTTGGTCGTGGATTTTACTTGGGATTTTTTTAGGATGACTTTAATGGTCTTGAAGAATTTATTTTAGCCTGACATGCTAGGACTTCTTGATCCTTATTTTGCTTTAATCAGCTTCTTCAGCTAGAGCTCACCTCAGGACTTTGTCAACCACTTCAAGTCCTTCCACCTGTAAATTACGCTTGAGCTGATACCTGCATAATCTGTGGTAGATTCGAATCATTTGGAAAGCATGATACTAGTCTGATAGGCTCATCACAATCAGCTTGTTGAGTTGACTCCGCTACTGGGCCCATAACCATATGAGATTTCTATCTCTTTGAAAATATTACATTAAAAGCGTGGGCTGAATTTTACTTCAGAAATTCCATAATCCACATGTAAGCCTTTATAATATCTAATCGACCATGACTTTAATGTAAACACACTTTTAGTTGATTAAAATCAGAATCAACAATATTACTAACGGCATTTATTACTTAATGCAAAAAAATATAAAAGCACAAAGTTACTATTACAACTTTAAAAATAAAAAAATATTTATGCTCATTTGAGCAAGCAGTAAGCGTGAATCAAGCAGTGAGCGAAAGCAAAGAGAGAAAAAGCAAAACAAAATCTTTACAGCCCTTTTATACAATCTTCTGGATCCACGTGAAATCCAGAGTTGCATATTTATTTGCATACAATGTGGCAGTTACGACTCCGAATCATAAATATCGGAATTCATCTAATGATGATCGTGATCTTAAAATACCTTTACGGTGCCAATACTAATACAGCACGAGATTTTGAAATTTAATTTATTATTTATAATACTGATATGTTTATAGATTAAGAGAAATGTGTTTAATGATTAATAAAAGCAATTTCTCGGGAATGAACAGAAGCGAACTACGCTTTTGTTTATGTAGGCGTTTATCGCGTACATTTGAAAAAAGGTAAATACAATATATTATGATTAATTTATCCTTTTCCTAACACCTTTCTTGTAAGCGAATCAGTGTTTACATGAAATCAAATATCAAAAGTAGTTTTTCAATTGCAGACAGTTTATATTGTTTTACTGTTTCACAGGATTTAAATTATTTATTATGGAGACAACTGTTTTTCTAGATTACTGGTTTGATGATGATGAAGCTGTTTGAGATGTATGCTCGCTCCTTGGCTGCTTTATCTCAAATTATCCAAAGATCAAATTCTGAGATCGCGTAACTCACTGGTTTGCCGCGAAATCTGAAGTTTATTTACATTAATCAAATCACGTGGGAAGTTGAGTTTTCAGGCTTCCTGAAAGACGGCTGGCTTTACCTCTAATGATCCAAAAGGGTCACGTTTTGCATATTCCAATAGTATTAACCATATTCCAAAACTTTTAACAAATTTTTATATGATTTTAAAAATTTTTAAAAGATAATTTTTAAATGTAAAAATGCATAATAATTATCCTGTGTTTTCCTTCACTAATTTTCAATATTTCATCGTGATGAAAATCGTTATCGCTAAGTTATGTTTTGTTTATGTATGTTGGAGGAGTTTTTGGATGCGTCGATCTTTGAAATTTTGCTACTGAATCCTTACTACAGTGTTTAATAAGTGCTATCTTCTAAAAGAAGTATGATATATCTAAATGTTTTTAAACCTTATTAATTTATTTTCAATTAATTGGTTGTCGCCTTTAACAGTTCCTGTTCGATAAAAAAACAAACAAACATACTTCCTGTTCGATAAAAAAACAAACAAACATACAAACTAAGAATAAAAGCAGCTAAAAAAAAAGTGCAAATATTACGTCTGTATATTCATCGAAATTTACGAAAGAATTTTTTTTTTGTGGGGGGAGAGTGTCAATCCAGTTCACCCATTTCTGATTGCTTTATATCGTTTTCATATAATAATAATAAAAAACGACAGTAAAGTGCCGTTTATACGTCTTTCAAGAGACTGACGTATTATAGAAACTTTACTAAACAACTTTGATTATTACAAAGTTAATGCCAGTAATGCAAATTGATTTGAAAGTATTAATTTTAAAGTTTTTTTAAGCTTCACTACTATGTAACTGCATAGTATAGAAATCAATAATTATATTTTAAAATTAAATATTTAATGTGAAAATGAGAAAAATTATACCTTTATGGCATTTCTTGAGTATTAATTGTATATCTTATACGATTTATGTGTAATTTAATTAAAATATCTTTAACTGGTGTCTAACTTGCCTTACGGTGCCGGCCTACTTCTCGCCAATTCTTCTTGGTGCAGTTTCATGTGCCGTTGCCAAATACTGTTTTAGACGTGCAGTATGCTTTTTATTGCTCTCTTGCGCATGCGTCACCTGAAAAACGAGAGATTGAGCACGCAATGCCTGCGGCATTTCAAGTGTGTACCAGGCAAATTTTTTAACTTAAAAAAAAACATCAAAGGCTTCGCTTTCAGCATAGCAGGAAGCTAGTAGCTCTGCCTTTTCATTGAATGTTAGGAATCCATGTTTTTTAAAAAATTCAGGAAACATGAATTTCTGCACCCAATGCCTGTGGCATTTCAAGCATGTACCGGGCAAATTTTTTAACTTGAAAAAACATCAGTGGCTTCGCTTTCAGCATAGCGGGATAATTGTAGCTTTGCTTATTCATTGAGAAATGAAACACACAGAATAACATACACGGTAATGAACCGATATTCCATCCGAAGAATCCATCCATTTATTCAAATTCGAATTTATCAACCAATTGCATCGAAGAGTTGAACAAAACAGTCCAATCGAAACGTGGCACAATATAGCCTCATAAGCAAAACACCGATGGAAGGATCAATTTGTGTGCATGCACGCTTGTCACTCGTTAAAAACATCTAGATGCAACCAAAACAAATGTTCTCTCATCGCTGTTCTTGGTGGCAAAGATTTGGCGATACTAAGAGGAACGAAGTAGGCGCGCACCATAAACTCCAGGTTAACTGAGAAAAGAAATAAGTTTGAAGTTTTTCAATGGAGTCCATTCCATCTTTAAAGTAAGCTGAAATAACTTCATAATCGCTTCAATTAGCACCAAACAATTTGTCTTCTATTACTTCATCAATTTTGAATAATTTTACAGTCATGATATCTTCATCACAGTTCACATACTAGAAAAGAGGAAATTTT
The DNA here is from genome assembly GCA_013235015.1 of Araneus ventricosus. NCBI lineage: Eukaryota > Metazoa > Arthropoda > Arachnida > Araneae > Araneidae > Araneus > Araneus ventricosus. The sequence continues at coordinate 84,727 of BGPR01005515.1, read as the reverse complement.
CACATTTCTTAATGGGAAAAAACGATGTATAACCGAAGCTTTCTATCTTGTAAACTGCTGTCTGTCAGACATGAGAACTGTTGCCGCCAAATTGTCTAGTTTACGGCGGTCGCTATACAAACCTGTTATCATTGGAAGAATCCATTTCTAGAAGGTAGAAGTTCATTCAAATGTGTTCGGTCGCAAACTGGCACCAAAAATTAAAAAAAAAACTTCAACTTCCATTGGATTCCTACTATTCGAAATGGATCTTCCCTAGCATAAACCAGTTGCTATAGCAACATCCGTAAACTAGACAATTTAGCAGTGACAGTTCTCATGGTGGACAGACAATGAGTACTTTATCATTGCAATGAATATGAATGAATCGGGACTGTGACGAAAAGCCTTATATATGAGAAACGTATAAATGATGCCTTTACTGTAATATGTTTCTTTTTTATAATATGCTGGGAACTTTGTCCCATGTCTCTCTATATTTTCATGCTAGAGTAAAAAAAAAAAGTTGTTTTTTTAAAAAGTGAACTGGGTATATTAGATTATTCTTGAACCTTTGATTTTGTTTGATAATGTTAAGTCAAAGCTCTAAAATAGAACAAAACATTCATGCTAATGCACATAATGCAAATGAAATCAGTAACATAAGATCTTTGCAGTGAATTTTCTTTCCTTTTACAGACTTATATATCGAAGATTGATAAAATTTTTATATAAATTTACTGTAAGTTTAATTAAAGGAGTAGGAATTGATTTGATTTGAAATTATTGAATTAACATGAGTGAGGAGGAGTACTTCTTGGAGTATGTGGTCACAAGTCCCTTCACCTTCAAAGGTAAAAGATTATGCATATTAAATGACAGTAAATTCTCGATTATCTGGCATTCAAGTATCTGGAAAGCTGAACTAACCGGAAAAATTAGATAATGAGTTTTTCTAAAAATTTTACATCACGCGCCAAAATTTAGCACGTCACGCCATTCCAATCAAGCAGACAATTTATTTCTGGAATGCTATGTCTTCTCTGCACGGAGGGGTGTAGAAGAAAAAAAAAAAAAAAAGCAATATACAGTACAGTGACGTACACAGGCTTGTTTTTATGTGCGGGGGTGGGTTCAAAAGCAAAAGTGAGAACTGAAAAAAAAAAAAGGTCCTCACCTCGCTGAAAAACGAGATTTAAAAACGAAATTGACAACCAAGAAAAAGGTAAAGGGACAGAATTAGTGAAAAAGAGTTCACAGACTTTTCAGGTATTTGGAAATCTTTGTTTCCCGAGCATGCCGGTTAGTTAAGCTTGTACTGTATTAATGATTCATATTCCAACATAATTGGTGTGTTCCTGGCAATTTGGTTACTTATTATTTGTAAGGGAAAAATAAGGAAATTAAGTATGAAAGGAAAATAAAAATATTTTGTGCAGTATTTCTCGGATCTTCCTCGTTTTGAGTTAACTCGTGTAGTTTTGCGTTTCATCTTTTAGCTAAAATTAACTTTTGTTTTTAAAGAATGTTTTTTTTTTGTTTAAATCATATGATGATAAAATAAATTATGTAGTATACTACCAAAGCGATCATTTCTTGACATTTTGTGCGAGATGAAAGTGGTTTAGCATGATCTAAGGGTTGGTTAAAGTACAGCCATTTCAAACAAAATTAGTAGTATTTTGCTTTGGGTGACAAATTGTTTATTAGCTGTGGCTGAAACTTGACAAATATCACATATTTTTTAAACTGTTTTACTTAACTTGAAATGGTTCTTGTTTGTAAAGATGGAATTTTGTAATAGATTTTTTGCTCACTTTCTGATGTAGTAAAGTTCTGAAATTTTGTGCAGTGATTTGTTTCCAATACAATAAAATATTTTAATACTTTTAGGACTCACAATTATCAACTATTATATTAACTAAATATTGATATTGCTAGCCTCTTTCAGTGACCAGCTGTTTTGGCCATGTTATAACTTATAATGATTCAGTTATATCAACAAAATGCAACTTATGTAGGTCAGTGGTATTCAGTATTCAGGAAAACTACCTAATTTTTAAACTAAATTTTTAAATTTTGTTGTCTACCCCCTATACACCTGTGTCTTTTACATATTTTTAAATCCCCCCCCCCCTCATTTTTCTACCCAATTGCCGCCACTGACGTAAGTTGTTTGAATTAGTTGTTATTGTTGGGTTTTTTGTTAATATTTTGTAATTGATGCTATTTATCCGACAAAGTAATAATTTCTGGTTTAAATTTTTGAGAGTAATAAGAGAGAAATAATCAAGTAAAATGTCATGAAATCATTATAATTCAAGTAAAATGTCATGAAATCATTATAATTCAAGTAAAATGTCATGAAATCATTATAATTCAACTAAAATGTTATGAAAAAACGAATTTTTCGTTGATTTTTTTTAGATGAAACAATTAGTTGAATGAATGCAGATTCATCCAGAATGAAATAGTAATAGCATAGCATTAAGTTTAGTATCATAGGAAATGTCACTTTCCACATTTTTAAATGGATTAGAAGTAGTTTAAGTGTAAAATGAGTTTAAAATGTTAAGAAATTTTAAAAAATCATCATTTATCTGAACCTAATTAATTAAAAAACTTAAAATTTAGAGGGAAAAAAAACTTTTCGCAAAAGTGTACTGTGAATTTTCTCACAAAAGACAACCACAATTCACCAAAGTGCTCCCTCATCAACTTGGGTGTACAAGAAGGAAAAGCCTGTGTGCAGAAAAGGAGAAAAAGGGGGCAACCTCCCTTCTTTACTTGCGACAGAGAATAATTTTCCATGACCTTTCGTGAGGAGTATTGACGATTCAATGACCTTCACCAATTTGTGAGCAACAGATGATGCTTTTAAAATTTTTTTAAATTCACCAAAATAATCTACAGAGTTTAAACTAACAACTTTAGAAATGTGAAATTTTGCACTTTAAAATGTTATAAAATAATTTTCGTGCTATAATTTCTTAGGAAGATATTGGTAAAAAAGTGCCCGAAAATGACCAAAATTTGCTTAATTTTTAAATAATTAAAATTTGAATAAATACTTGAAAAAAAAATGGCTCGAAGGTGCACATTCCCGCCCTCCAAAGTATACCAGCACCGAATTTGGCAGTTCTAGGTTCAACAGTCTGTTCTATAGATTGTCAACAGACACACAGACATTCTCCTTTATTAGTAGAATAGAAAATCCATGACGGGTGCAAATTGCATCTTCATTTGAGAGATTTTCCTTCAAATTTGAAGTGTTTAAATAGATATATATGTAAGAGAAATGTTTAACATTGATTGAAAACAAATAAAAGAAACATATGTTTTATGACAGGAAATCCCATGCCGGGGCCAAGAACCAAGAATGGAAAAAGTGCAATTAAAACACACAACAACACACATGTTCAAGAACATATGCACAAAGCCCTGTGGGGCAATATATCTTCAGCCTATTTGTTTAGATAGTGACAAAGGAAAATCAAAACAAAGAGAATCTATAAATAATGAAGATGTCACTAAGAGTCAAAGCCACCAGAGATTGGGACTGAAAAATATAACATATCAAATAAGAGAAAAGCAACTTTTTAAATAAATAATAAGTAAATACAATCAATTCCATAATTAAATATTATGAACTAGACAATCACCCGTCATGGTATGATGAGTATGACTACTTTCTATTAAAAAACGGAAATTAATTTGAAGTATATGATTAATATAATTTGAAATTTCTCGGAAACTATTGATCAAAGCAAGATAAATTTTATATCAATTGACAGCAAATTTTATTTCACTATTTTAGGGCTATTTAATTTTGAAATTAGAACATTAATTACTTTTTAAAAAATTTTAAATTACTGAAATTTAGGTACTCGAAGAATGAAATAATGCTGTTTAATGTCTCATAGTGCTATGGTGCGAATTTTATTGTTGGTGACGTCAGAGCGTTACCGGATCAGTGAGAGACAGATCTGGGCTATTATATTAGTAATACTATAAAGGCGAGATCATCTAGTGGTCAGTTTGAGAAATATTTATTTTTAGATTCCATAATATGTATAATCATGAATTATGAAATATATTAAAGACTAAAAGTAGAGAGTAACAAATATAAAAAGTTTTTAAACCCATTTTTATTATTGTAGCAAAAAAAGTAGGAAATAATATTTTTTTATTTGAAATCGAGCAATATTATAAAGGAATTAAGACACATTGAATATCATACGAAAGAAATTCCTGGACATTATTAAGAGTTGAAATGTATTATAAATGTGATTAAAATTCCATTTCACATAGAAAAAAAATTGTTATAACAATATTTGTTATTAGGATCAGAATATTATTATTGTGAACTAGAATATTTATTCTTAGAAATCAAGTATAACTGTAGAAGGTAATTGTCTTCAATGTGCAATTTTTTAATAATTGTTTAGAATATGAATGTAATCTTCAAGAAAGTCGCTTGATTTGTTAAAGTTAGGAAATTGATGTCCAACTTCTGCCATACACATTGAAAGGGAAGCGGCAACAATTTTGGTGAATATATTAAAGGATAAAAACTTGAAAATAGTAAATGTGAAAAAAAAAAAACTTTAAAAAAGTCACTTTTATCGGTGTTGCAAAAAAAAAAAAAAAAAAGGAGGCTGAAACAAAAGTCTTAAAAGCATGAGGACAACAAAAGAAGGATGTAAACCACAATGAATACTGTAAGAAACAAAAAATTCTGAAACATTCTTTATATAAAATTAAAATACATTATAATTGTGATTAAAATTTAAATTTACTTAGGGCATTTCTTTCAGTGCCTCTTGCTTTTGCCATTTTTGTTTTAACCTCCAGATTTTTTATAAAAATTATTTTTTCTTTTTAATGTACTGATGAGAGCATTTTTTTAAAAAAGCTGTTACGTTTATTATTTTTTAACTAGGAAAGAAAATGAGCAATGCAGTATTAAAAATTTCATTAAATATATTTTTATAAAGAAGGATCTTATAACAATTAACTTATTTAATTCTGTAAACAATAATTTTATATTTGATTTGTAGTTATGTTGTAAATTAGTAGCATTCTTTAATTTTTAATGGTGTTCTAATTTTTACAGTTAAAGTGACATACGTGTGATAGAGATGCCTGATTTCCAGTTATTTCAGAAATTCAATCAGGAGGTGAGTAACAAACATAATATGAATGAATTTGTAAGGCATATTGATTCATGAAATATTTCAAAGATATCATACTTTCTCAATGATTTTTTTTATATACCAACATTTTTCATTTAAATTAAAAAATTGCAGGCATATTTAGAACTACTTGATGCAAGTTTTAAATTCCTCGCTGAAAAATCACAGGTGAGTAATTTTTTGAATTATTTTTTTTTAAGAAGTTGTAGATGTGACTTAAAAAATAGATTATATTATATTTACCATATATGCCAGGTTTTTTTTAGAAATATCTTTTTTTTTTTATTCTACTCTATACCTCTTTCAACATTATTTACTTTAGATTATGAGTGCTGGTAACTCATAAGTTAGAGAAAAGTGTTTTTGGAGCCATATGTTTCATGTATTAATCAGTAATTAATTTTTCATGTATATCAATGTATATAAATATATCATCTGCTTATTCAAGGTACTTCTTCATATAACTTGTTTATTGTTATTAAAACCAATGGGTGTTAAAAAATCTCATATCATAACCATAATTATTTAAGTACGAAATAATTTTGTTGAATCAACTATTTTATTATTAATTCTTATGTGAAATTTTATGATAGAGTCATTGTATTGATTTATGTTAGTGAAGATGGTTATAGGTCTTCATCATGAAAAATGCATTCACTTCCATTGTTCATCTTATTAAGAACTAGCTGCCTTTGGTGACCAGTTGTTTAATGTCAACTAACTATAAAATTTG
>BGPR01005515.1:42201-78810 GCA_013235015.1 Araneus ventricosus | reverse complement strand
AATATAAATTTGAAGACAACCAAGATAATTTGTGAAAAGATTTATAAAATTGAAATTCACAATGAGAAAGATTATTTTGAATCTGTGCTTTGTTTTTGTGAAAATGTATATGGAAGAGTCCTTGTTTCATTGTTGTTTTAAGAATATTTTATTTATTTTAAAATTAGCTAAATACACTTTGCACTCTGTTTTTTTAAAAATTATATTTATTATAGCTTTTCTCCCTTGTGAGTGAAACTGAAAATTTAATCACAATTCTCATAGTGAATTTATAAAATTAAATGCTAAATTTATGGTTATTTAAGATTAATACAAATGTTCCATAACAATGCATTGTGAAACTGACTTCTTTTTGCTTAAATTTAGTGTATCATTTAATAAAAACAAAGCATGTATTAGTTAGAGTATTACCAATACTGATGTATTGAATTATATTAATGAAGAAAATGAAGTTTAAAATTCAAATTCATATTGTTAAAATTGACTTTTTTATATATATGTCTTGATAGTTTAAAAAGTTTTGATATATTTCCTCAGTGTGTTAAATGCTAAAATATTTGTGTCATATTAGTGCGTTTACTTATCTGCAGTATTATTTATGCTGTATTTACAGGATATAAACTAAGGAATTAAATATAATGGAATCTTCAAAGTACTATTTAGATAACTTGCTAGTGAAATGGGTCTTAAAAATGTATCAAAATTATGAATGGACTTTGACATTTTCAGGTATGTGATAAGTTACTTTTTATACTTAATAGGCTATAATAAATGTTGATTACTTAAAAGTTAAAGTTGTTGATTATTTGAATGTTTTTTCACATTTTTATTTCATATGAATGGGTATTTCATTGTTTTTGTTGATGGAACAAAGTCTATTCCTGTTTTTACGATACATCTTATTTCATGATTTACCAAGTTTTTAAATGTTAAAATAAATGGTGAAAGAAATTTATTTTAAATAGATCAATATTTTTGAACTTTTACTCGTTTTGAAGAAGTGTATATGATAATCTGACATAATTTCTCTATTGTGAAAACATAAGTAAGAACTGCTACAGTCTTTAGCTGGCTGATAGATGAAATGATTATAAGTTTTCAAATCAAAGAATCAGAATTATCACGAAGATGCATGGAACTGCAGAGTATGATTAACATTAAAGCAGATTTATTAGCGTAAAGCAACTAGGGATGACGGTTATTGCGAAAATAACCGTTTTTTGTTATTCAGGTTTTTTTTTACCTCTGGTTTAAACGTGGCAGTTATAACCATTCAAAATAACCAGTTTTTGAAATAACTTGTTTTCGTTTTTCTTTATAAAAAAACTACTGCCATTTCTAGACAAAATTTTTTATTAATATGATTTTTACAGGAAATCAATCCATTGGTCAATATTTATTTGTTCATAAAGACTCTTTCAGTAATCCGCCAACCAACAGACACCTCAAGGAAGCAGTTGCCATTGATTGGCCTAAGATGATGAAATTCAAAACTTCATAAAACTTTGTAAATTTTAATTTATAATCGAACCTAAAATCGAGCTTTCCGATCTGGTTTTTTTACCTGGTTATTAGATTTTAAAAAAATAACCGGTTATAACTGGGACAAAAAAATAACCAAATAAAACTGGTCAACTGAAGCAAAAAAAAAAAAACTGTTTTCGCTTAAAACCCAGTAGGTTTTTCCCATCCCTAGAAACAACTCATAACATAAGAGAACTGAGAACTTGCCCACAAATTGTGGGACTCAGCATTTGTACATTTACAGAATATTCGAGAATCATTCAATTAGAACGTTAAAGAAATATCTAGAATTATCCGGAACTTATAAACAATAAACAATAACTAACATTTTGAACTAAATTTATAACTACATTTTGAACTTGAATATTATAAACAATAACTTACATTTTGAACTAAAATGCCAGTCCTTGTATAAAACGACGGTACTTTTCTGTTGGACGGGCGCAAACGTTGCCAATTGTGAACCAAACGCGAGCTAAGTCGCCAAGCGAAGGGATTTGGTACAAATGTCGCCAATTGTGAACCAAACGTGAGCCAAGTTGCCAAGAGTGAAGCGATTTTCCGTTAGCCGGGAGCAAATGTCGCCAATTGTGAACCAAACATGAGCCAAGGCGCCAAGAGAATGGTTGTAAGAAATTTTGCAGAATTCTACGTTATTTGGCGATTTTTCGCTTGCGCCCGCCTAACAGAAAAGTACCAAAAAACAACTATGGCTGGGACTTGAACCACGGACTAATAGGTTTATAGTCCAATGCTCGGCCAACTGAGCCATGGCAATCACTGGCTAGATTGCTCTGTGCAGCAGTATTAAAAATAAATTAAGTTTAAACTTTGCAGAGCAATCCAGTGATAAAGAACTTGAATCTATTAAATTATTATACAGCAAAATTACGTAAATTAATTATGCTACTTATGATATTATTAAAGCCTGAATCTTGGTGGTTAAATATTATGCAATTCATACATAATTTCATACTGTCATTATGTGCTATATGTAAACATCCAACAAAACAAGATGTTTAGACAATTTAGAAAATGCTTAAAAATGATTTCTTTTTGCCAATTTTATGTTGTTACAGATTTACAAATCATTTTACTTTGTCTAACATTCTGAACTAATGGAATGGAGGTTTTTTATTCATTATAAGATTAAAATAATTCATATTTATTGAAAAAGAATCAATATTGCTAGTATATACCTGTTTATATACGTACTCTTTGCAAATATTCACAAGACGAATGAAAAGATGATATAGATTCTGGAAATAAGAGAAAGAAAAAGCTAATACTTGAGGTAGTTGCATGTCTAGGAGGTGGGAAATTGCAGAGGCTATCTTGGTACCATTGTTTGGGAGGTATAAAATACCATTTTCACCTATTTGAATTTCTTATGTTGTTGGTGTAATGTCAAAAAACACTATCTGCCAAAATTGCTTTGAGATTATGTATTGTATGTACTTATAAAACAGAGGGTTGATAATATCAAACAATTATAATTCTACTTCTGTTAATAATTAAGTTGTATTTTAATAAAAATGTATAGGTTAGTTTATTTATTGGTAAGATTTGAGAACTTTGTGCACTAGATTCTGCATCTTGAAGTGGTTAATTTTAACCAAAATGTTCGTAAGTTAGCATCATGTCAAAAACATTGTTATAGTTGATGGTGAAAACATGGTATTGACATTATTAAGAAAATTGTAAGAATGAAATATATATATATATATATTTGTCAGTGTTGTAATTTGCCTCTATAGATCCTTTATAAATTAGTACAGTGAAATATGTAGCACTCTAAATTAACTGTATAATTATATTGCATTGGATGTTGTGCATGCTTTGATGTTGTCTCTTACTAATTGGTGTTTGTGACTGTGTAGGTCTTGATTTAGGTTTTTAATCTGTAGCTTTTTCTGTTTCTTTAACCTAGTACTTCCCAAGTTGTATTCTTAATATCATTTATTTTAATGATGATTTCAAAATTTTAATAATTCATTTTTTAAAGTTTTGTTGAAGATTTTCAATTTGGTTAAATCTCAAACTTTTGAGTATGTTACTAGAACAAATTCACTCATTTAAATACATCCAACTGATGCTGCAAGTTTTAAATGTGTAAAGAGATTGAGTAAGGAATCAGTTATCTCAATTTTGATAGCTAAAATTTTTATTAATATACTTTGGCTTATACATAAACAAGTACTGTGACTCTATGCTTTTTTTTACATGATATGTAAATAATTGCAATTGTGGAGGGGAGGGGGAATTCCCGAAAAGAGAGAGAAGAACGTGCATGTCTCTTTCAGATGTTATATTGTTGCACCTTGTGCACTAAGGAATATTACTTCATTTAAACTGTTTTTACTTGAAGCCTGAAAAGAAACACATACTGTTATCTTTCTTTGTTACAGTTCGGTATCATAGATGCTTGAGAATTTTTTTTAGTGGAAAGCATGGAACATTGTTTCTGATGCCATTTTCAAACACATCAATATTTTTTTTATAAATGTAAATATACCCAATTATTTCCAAATCTAATCTCAATTTTTCTTACATAGTGTAAGTTTCTTAACATTGTAAGCAGTTTAGATTACTTTTACCTAGTAACTATCAATTAAATATTTACTTTAAAGAAAGCTGTGATGCATTTGGGCTTTTAAAAAAGTGCCATGTTTTATAAATGTCCTAAAACTATTATAGGAAATGCTGATTAGTACACAAAAAGTATAATTGAAGCGAAATTGCATAATCTATTTTATGTTTTTCATTTTTTAAAGTGAATAAAATGCCAAAGTTGATATCACATTCTCTGACTTGCGAAAGATGCATCATATATGAAATCTAAATTATATGTAAAATTTTTTGACACAGTTGGTCTATCAGGTTTAGAGTGAAGATCTCATTTTTATCTACATCATCAAAATAAAGAAATAATTTTGTCCAGGTTTCAATGAGATCCGAAGCTTCCAAATGAAAATCTGCACTTACTTTGATTAACGCCACCTATTGAAGTTATCCAATAAAGAGTATCAATCTTGTCGCCAAATTCAGAAAACCGGCCAAATCTGGAAAATTTTAGATGTACATTACTCCAAACCGCCTAAATCTGTGAAACCGCCAAATCTGGTAAAAAGTTTAGTCATTGCTGCACTTAAAACTGCTGATGAGAAACCGCCAACATTTAAAACCGGTAGTGAAAGCCAAATCTGGCAAAATTTTAGGTTTACTACGTACTTCAAACCGCCAAATCTGTGGGTCGCGGTGGCGTAATACGTAGTACCGAAATTCTTTTGCCTTGATGAATCTTGGGAAGTACTCGTTCATGTTTCCTTTTATACTAACCTGAATCTGAAAACCTTTTCACCCTAGATAAGCGTGTTGCTGGTTGGCCACTTATGCAATCGCCTATCCCTACTGTGGCTTTAATCCTCATCTATCTTAGTACTGTTCGCTATGGACCAGAGATAATGAAATCTAGACAACCCTTTGAATTGCGTTGGGTGCTTGTGTTTTACAACCTCTTTATGACTCTTCTCAATTTCTATATTGCAGTGGAGGTATGTCTCGGACTCTCTCGCACTGCTTCACCATTCTCCCATTAATTCTTTTCAACGCTCGTAGTTGCATGGTAGCTGAAAGTGTAGTAAGGTAGTTGTGTTTTACCCTCGATTTTAGAACTGTTTGCTTCTAGCACAATTTTAGTTTTGCTTCCCTCCATTCATTATAGCTGGTATTATTTTATTCAAAAAGCATAGAAGCTCTCTGTTTTATAGAGAATGCAGTATATTTAGCAATAATACAATAGAGTCTCCCTACAAAGAAGTCTCCCTACAGCGAATTTTTCCCTATAATGAAATTTTTAATTGGAATGTTAAATAACATTCAAAATATTCTCCATACAACGAAGTGGTTGTCTCCCTATAACGAATTTTTTTCAGACCTTTATCTTTTCGATTTTTGTCATTTTTGGAGGAAGTTGCTAATTTCTGTGCAAACAAATTGCTCACACGTGCCTGTTTCGGAACCACTCGCATTGTTCATTCCAGCGATAACACATAACAATAGAATGCTATGTGAAGGGTAATGCAGTTGTGGGGACCTGGGTTTCTACAGAGGGAGCAACATTTCTACGGGTCAAGATTCCAAGAATCGGGGTGGAAACAGCAAATGGATGTGACAATACGCATTTTATGTTTATCCGTACTAGTATATATTATTCTCTAAATTGGTGAATTGTCTTCACTTTTGAGCATTTTGTTTATACAATAAAAGTTAGTATAATTTTAACAAATTTATAATAAATATTACCTCATTTTTAATTGAAAGTCATAATTAAATACATTTGAACTTATAGCACATACTAAAAGGTTTGTAACATTTACTTAAATAACTGCAAAAATCTCTAATCTCCGTATAACGAAATTTTCTCTATAGCGAATTTTTCAACTGGAACCAAGCGATTTCGTTATAGGGAGATTCCACTGTATTAAAATTTTTCCCATTTGATTTGATTTTACTTTCATTCGTTTCCACAGGTTCAAATATTTGCTATTTGAAAAGAAACAAAAACATTTCTATTGTGCATTTTAATTGTCTTTGTTTTATTTCATGCACTAAGAATATGCATATTGTTGTAAACGTAGTCTTAATTGTAAATTTAGATTTTTATTCAAACGCATGACATTGAATATATATGGACAAAAGCACAATTATTTACAAGGAAGCAGATGATTTAGATTCAAACGTATAGCAAAATGGTTTGTAGTCAGAATTCCTTTTTCAAACATTAAACTAAACAGAAAATTTGTTGCCATAATCTTAACTAATTTACCAAAATATAAAACATGATCAAATGAACTAAAACAGGAAGTGGATAATATAATGACAGTGGCAACACATATGTTAGGAACGTATGATTGATTATATTATGTTTCTATTTTGGGATAAACATGATAAACATATGTGAGTAAATTTAAATAATTCATAATGTGAGTTTTATAAAATATGGATTTATTATAGTTCAATTTGAAATGTATAAATCTATGCTAAGTAACTAAATGTAATTTCTTTGTAAATTGCTTAAGGTTTCTTTGTATAGAGAAAAAATATTAAAACTTTTTTATTTTGCTTTTTGAACATTTTTAATACATAATATGGAAAGATAATGGTAGGATTTACCAGAATATTTGCCTGAAACTTATTTTGTTATTCTGCACAATTGAAAGAAGGTTGTTGCTATGATTTTTTAAAGACAAGTTTGAACCTGTTGTCACTCATTAATTCATTTAATATCACTCTAGAAAAGAGAGCTGCATGTTACAGTTATTCCAAAAATTCTTTAGTTTTCCTAATTTAAAAAGTTAAAATTTTCAAGTAAAAAATTTCTGCCGTTTTGATAAGATATCATTCTCTGCCTTAAATTTTATTGATTTTTTATTAGATGTTTTAGTGTGTTATGGTAAATTCTCTGATAAAAATTATCTTTTAATTTACTTGATGATGAAAAACTTATTCTAAAATTTTTTCCCCCTAGAAAGTGTTTTAATTAAAATTTATTTCCAGTTACTAATATGTGCTATGCAGAGGAAATACAACTGGTCTTGTCAACTAGTTGACCACTCAGATAATCCATACGAAGTTCGAGTAGGTACATTTTTAATGTTTTTTTTTTACTAAATATTAACACAATGCCAAGTATATGTACACGTGTGTGTTGTTTCCACAGATTGCTAAAGCCTTATGGTGGTACTACTTTTCTAAGCTACTGGAATTTTGTGATACGTTTTTCTTCATCTTGAGAAAGAAAAATAACCAGCTTACATTCCTTCACATTTACCATCATTCAACAATGTTTGGCCTTTGGTGGATTGGAGTAAAGTGGGTTCCTGGTGGATCATGTATGTGTCGTCAGTAATTTTTAAAATTTCCAATTTTTTCACTTGATCATTGTTAATCTTGTTTGTTAAAAATTAAAATCATATCTATATTTAATTATGAGAAGAACACTGGGTGCTGAAACATGAATACAATAATATGCAATTTTGCAACACTTAATTGAGCAAGTACCTACCTTTACAGACACAGGCACCTAAAAAATATTTAATTGGCCGCTAAAGGAAAATTGCTGAAAACACAAGATACATTGCGCTGTTTAAACAATTGGAGAAATTAAAACAGAATCAAAATTTTAAATTTTTTATTAAAGAATAGTTTAAATTAAATTAATTACTGCCACAAATTAGACATATTCAATAATGATGCACAAGACTAAAAATATAAAGAAAACCAACAAAAATATACACATCATTAAACCAGAAAACTGCAGATTCTGTAATAGCTTATATGCAAAGAAAAATAAAAATTTTAAGTAAAATAGAGATCTCTCATATCGATTTTATTTTTTGACGATACTTTTATGCAGCTGCATTGTTGTTTGTGGCTCAATCAGACGCCATTTTTAAATTTTCTTGTCGTATTTGCAGTATACTACTGCCTCAGAATTCACCATCAGTCCAGTGATACTCTTTGAAAAAAAAACGTTGATACAAATGTAGTATTTTGGCGTAACCAGAAACACAAATTTCGAAGAATTGGCGAAGTTGTAGAATTTTTTACTGCAGAATAGTTGATGCATTGGTTAACTTCATTTCCGAACTCGAATTAATACTCGTTGTTCTCCATAATGTTCTGATGAGGCACAAGACAAAGGTGAACTGTTCTGTCAGCACTTCAAAAATACAGGTTAGTAATCCCGTTTTGGAGCACACACTGGAGAACAAATTTAATTCTACTTTTCTACGTATTATTTATCAAAACGATTTTACTTCACAAACTTTATAGATTTTCGTTAACACATTCGCATCATTTTTGAGCTTGTTTTTGGAACCACTTCTTTCAAACATCGGTAATTTTCTGCTGAGGCAAACTTCGAGAGGCCAAAATGGCCCTTTTGCAGTGCAGCCACTTCTAGCAAGTCTCGACTCGTCAAATTTTTAATCGCACAAAGGAATCCGCTTCCAGTCAGAGACGCCAAAGCCTTTTCACACAAAAATTCATACGCAGAACAAGATGGCGAGCAAATAGTTCCATTGAAATAATTTGATTTATAATTTAATTAACTTGAAACATTAAATGAAAAGACATCAGAAGTTAAGACAAATAATACTTGAGTTGATTACTAAGTAAATAATTAATAAAAATTTAGATATTAAATGAAACTGTTAAAAATTACCGTTTAAATTTCAAAAGTTGCCAGAGGTGCCACAAGATACTAAATAAACTTTGGTGGCCAAGATTTAAATATTTAAAAATACTGATAAAAACGAAAAATGAGGTAGATGCAGTTTTTGCAATCTAACAATCGTATTTCTTAAAAAAATCATTGTAAGTTGAAAATACTTTTTCTTTTGCTGCAATTATTGGCCTGCAGTATAGAGACTATGATGATTTAGTAATTTTTGGATGAGATCAAATGAATTCTTAAAGACTTATCAACAAAGGAAACTTGTGACAAATTTTCGATCATTTTTACAGGGCTTCATTTGTTCCTATTGGAAAAACTATTCCAAAAAACCATTTATGGCTCAATTTTAAAATTATGGAAATGTTTTTATTGCTGTTGTCCATTTGAATTTTGTTATGAAAGACAAATCTGATTTTTAGTGTCTGCTGTTAGATGTTATTAAAATCTTTCAGAATTTTATGAACATTGTTTTTGCATTATTTAAATTTTTTTGAAATAATGTTATGAATCATTTAAAGCAAATATTATTTTATCGCAAGTTTCTTTGCTTAAGGCAGAGTCAAACCATACAAGATAATATTATAGTGGAAAAGATTTCCTATTCTGCTTTTAATTATGGTTAAATTAATTTTTTTTTTAATTTTCAGATTTTTAAGCTGTTAACTTTTATGGCATTGATTTATTGAATGTAAAATTATCACAGTTCATATATACCTAATTTCTTTCCAAAAATGTCTTTCAAAATTTTTCTTGTGAACAATATTTATTTTTATCATTAGCTTTACCTGGAGCCATGGCTAATTCATTCGTCCATGTGCTGATGTACTTATACTACACCTTATCTGCGATTGGGCCTGCCATACAACCATATTTATGGTGGAAAAAATATCTAACTATTATACAGTTGGTAAGAACAGTTTTTTCCCTTTATTTTACTGACTTTTCTGAAGTGTTATGCTACATTTGTGTTGGTTTTGATACATAACTCATTTTCAGGTATTTCAGTATTATATTTCTCTTCACTTTTGTTATGTTATTTTATCAAAATGAGCAACTATAAATGGTTAAATTAGACATCTATTTTCAATAAATATGAAGGTAACCATTTTTTAAAAAAGGTTTTTTAAATAGTCTTATAAACTATGCATTTTTTAAAAAAATGATTTCAGAATGATATCTGGCAGTAGTTATAGCTCTAGTTGTTAAATAAGTATTAACAACAATTTTGAATTTAGAAAAGTTTCCCACAATGTAAACTTAAAAGGATGCTCTTTAACATATCCAAAATGTAGTGCAAAAAAGTTTATATCTTTAAATAGGGGCTTTTTGTAACATTTAACGGTACTTTTCCGTTAGCCGAGCACAAGCAAAAAATCTCCAAATAATGTAGAATTCCGCCAAATTTTGTCAACATGGCTCGCGTTTGGTTCACAATTGGCGACATTTTAGCCGGGCGAAGGGGAAAAATCGCCAAATAATGTAGAATTCCGCCAAATGTTAGTGACATTTGTGCCCGGCGACTTGGCTCATGTTTGGTTCATAATTGGCGACATTTGTGCCCGGCTAACGGAAAAGTACCCATTTAACAAAATAGCTACAAAATTAAGGTATTTTGCAAATAACTTTTCTCTTGTGAAAAATTAACCTAAATTGATAAATTTAATTTTTCATGAAGATAGAGATCCACACAAATGACGATGGAGACAGTTTAAATTTTAACTTGACATTTATTATGGCACAACATGGATACCACTCGTAGCCATAACAGAAGATAGACAATAATAAAAACAATACTTAACACATATCACAACAGGTTGCGGCACACACACATATCTCGACGTCTTCTCCGGAAGGAGAAAGTAAAAGCCAGAGGGCCAGCAAGAGAAAACACAGCGAGTAACAGCGAGCCAGTAACTGCGAGAAAACTAGCATCGCACCTTTATATATGTGTGGCGATTAAGAAATTTACATCTTCAATGACATGCTGATTGGGATGAATCAGTGATTCAAATTAGCATATCATTCCAGTTAGCGTCGATCGCAATGCTGACCAACTAGAGCCAACAAGATTCGAAAATTATAGTCTAGCTGATGCTGCCGATAAAAAGAGGAGAGATTTATTTATTCCCAACAAATGCCCCCCCTCGGCAGTATTTCAGCTATAAATCTGATTGGAAAATTTTGTTTATAATTTGACCAAAACTGTAATAAATTTATCAGTTTTATCGCTGCACACATAAAATTTAAATTTGAAGCCTAAAAAATTTAACATTTATATTTGTTAGAAACATTTAGTTGTTTCTATGATTCCATTATTTTGATACATTAAAATTTTCATACTTAAATAACAATTTGTCACATATATCATACAATACTTTAACATTTAACAAATGCTGATTTTTACAGTGTCCAAATAAATTTTATTTACACATTATATTATCAAGATTAAGAATTTCAAAGGTTACCCAAGTGAGAAAGGCAAGAGATAAAAATGTTACCCTAACAAATTTTCAGAAAACAAGATTAATCTAATCAGGATACTATGCATCTAATAAATTCCTTAAAATGCATTCTTATATGGTGCATATATTTATACTAGAACTTAATTATATGCAACTTAACATTAACTCTTAAAGATTACTTCTAATATTATACAAATCTAATTTTTGAATAACTTCTCATTAAATTTATTAAGCTGAAATTTTGTCTGGGCTTTGGTAAATATGTCTGCAATATTCATCTTCGTATTAACATACAATAATTTAAACACTTTTAAGTTTAACAGATTCCTGACAAAATGAAATTTTACATCTATGTGCTTAGTGCGATTATTTTCAATCGATGATTTAGAAAATTGAATTGCAGCCATATTGTCACTGAGTAACTTGTAAGAAATGCCACCTAATAACACATTGGTGGATTGGCATTCTTCAAGAACATTCTTTAGCCACATCAGCTCCTTCGCCGTTTCACAAATACTTAAGAATTCAGCTTCCATAGATGAAAGAGTCACCGATTTTTGCTTGGCAGTTCTCCATGAAACTGGTGCATTTCCACAGAAAACTACATGTCCGCCTACTGAAATTCTATCATCTGTGCAAGATGCAAAATCGGCATCCGAGTATGCAGTTAGGGAAATTTCAGCAATGTTTCCGATGTCTAGTTTGTAGTTTCTTGTAGCTTGTAGATATCCCAATAGTTTCGTCAAACTGCTCCTATGGATGACTCCTGGATTCGACTGAAACTGTGAAAAAAGATTAATAGCGTAATTAATATCGGGTCTAGTTCTCGATGCAATGAAAGCTAAGCATCCTATTACACTCCTATATGGATAACGCTCCATTTCTTTAGTTTCTTCATCAGTCATGGAACATTGTAACTTGGAGTAAACACTGCCTTTCGAAATAGGAAGTGACGTAATTGGCGGTAAAAATGTCTTATACCGATTATAAACTTCGGTTATGTAATGCTCCTGAGATAAATAAACTTTATTATTTTCTTCTATAAACTGAATTCCTAGAAGAGTCCTCGTTTTTCCTATTATCTTTAAATCAAAATTATTTGCAAGCAATTTTACCGTCATTTGTATTTCTTCATTCGTTTTTCCTAGAATAACAATATCGTCTACATATAGCAAAAGTACAACTTTGTTCTTTAAAAACACTCCGTTTGCCCACTTCAACTTTGTAAAACCCAATTTTTCTAGTACACTGGAAATTTCAGTAAACCATTGTCTTCCGGATTGCTTAAGTCCGTAGAGCGCTCAATCTAATTTGCAAACGTAATCTGGATATTTTTTGCTCTTATAGCCTGGTGGTTGTCGCATATACACCATTTCATCTAATTTAGCATACAAATAGGCGTAATTTACATCTACTTGCCAGTGTAACCATTGTAACAGGTTCACAAAAATGGCAAAAAATAATCGTATTAGAGAAAAATTGATGACCGAGGAAAATGTTTCCTCGTAATTTTCACCTTTACGTTGTGAGAAGCCTTGTGCGACTAAACTTGCCTTGTAACGGACAGCCTTACCTTCATTATTCTTTTTAAGATTATATACCCAACGGCATCCTACAACTTTGACTTCTTTGGGTGGTGCCGGGACGAGACTCCAAACTTTTCTGGTTTTCATATTATGCATTTCTGCATCCATGGCTGCTTTCCACTGTTCGGCATCCTTTAACCTTATGGCTTCCTGAAAAAATCTCGGAATTTTAACTTCAATGTCTAGTCAGGTTGACATAGAACTTGTTTGTGGAGCTTCTAGTTCTTTACCGGTCTTTACTGGTCCTTGGTACAAGATGTTTCCTGAAAAATTGAAAAGTTTAGGGTTATATTCTAATTCGTGGTCTTCACAATACTTTTTAACTTCGTTTATAGACCGAAGTCGTGTTTTTTGTCCAGATATACAATAATAAATGTCTGTACGATTCTCGTTTTTCCTTGGTACTGCCTTGCGAAGCCAATAAAAACCCGATGGTTCTTCAATTTCAGTTTCATCTTCAGTCTCTTCACTCGCTGTCTTGTACTGTTCTAATTCTGGTTGTGTTGAGATTTTAGACAAAGAAATTTTAGAAACTGGCAATTCTTCATCTGATGATGAATCTGAGTTACTGGTGTCGGATTCCTCATACTCGGGTTCTTCCATTGTTTGGGGACTTGTGTAATTAAATGTTCCCGTTTTAGGGTCCAGTTCGATTCCGCTGCGATCGTCGACCTCCTTGTAAATCTTATTTCCGAATGATACATTTATTCTTCAGGTAAATAGATGCGGTACCCTTTCATTTGTAAAGCGTAACCGACCATCACGCCTCGTTTTGCCCTCATTTGTAACTTAGACCTTCTTTGTTTAGGTATTCCAGTGAATGCTTCAATTCCAAACGGTTTTAAGTGTGTAACTGATGGTTTGAAACCCCCGTAAAGTTTGAATGGAGTCTTCTTAAAATCTCTGTGAATGCTTCTGTTCCAGCAGTAGGTAAAAGTCAAAAGAGCTTCACCCAAAAAATTCTCAGGTAGACCACTACTATTTAATAAAGCCTTGATCCCATCGCAAGCTGTATAATTATATCTTTCAGCTACCCCGTTTTCCTCTGGGCTGTGGGAATTGGTGAATTCTACCTTAATACCCATATTCTCCAAGTCTTTCTGGAACCTTAATCCTCGAAATTCTCCATTATCCGAACGAATACAGATGATTTTCTTACCGGTGAATCTTTTGGCACGAGCTTGATATTTACGAAACGCGTCTGATGCTTCATTTTTGGTTTTAATTAAAAAGCAAGTTAGCTTTTGACTAAAATCATCGATAAAGGTGATGAAATATTTGTAGCCATTGTGAGTTTGTTTAGGGAATGGACCACAGATATCCGTATAGATTAATTGCAGTGGTTCCTTAGATCTTATGCCCTCTAAGGGTTTGAAAGATTTTTTTCTACTTTTTGCCAATCGGCATGGTAAACAATCAATTTTTTGATTTTTCAAAATAGGTAAACATCTTACGGCATGTATAGAAGATACAATATATTTAGTGTTAATGTGACCATACCTTTGGTGCCATTCAGAAAGGTTACCAGTCCTTGCTACAAAACGCTTGGTTTTTTCTGATCTATTTTTCCGATCTTCTGTTTTTGAAATATTAAAAGACGTTACCTTTGTAGTTTGAGGTGGCTTCGGATATGTTTTATAAAGACCGCTACACAAGGTCGCTGTGAATAGCCTTTCTTTTCCGTCAAAAACTTGAATTTTTCTCCGCTGTCCGATGAACTTTGCCCCTCCTTGATCCAGCTTGGGTGCGGATATCAAGTTATGCCTTATCTGTGAGGAATAAATGACATTATTCAAAAAAAAAACATTGACCATTTGGATAAGACAGTTTTACAGTTCCTTTGCCTTCAATTGGGCATGTATCGCTATTTGCTAAGTAGATGTGTTCAGGCTTATTAGATGGTTCAAACCACTTTCTATTCGAACAGAAATGTGTCGTAGCTGCACTATCTATAATCCACGCATTTGGATCCAATCTTTCGGTTATGCATGCTTCAGCTATAAAAGATTTTGGGCTACCCTTTTTCTTTACCCAGTAGTCTCTGTCACTATACCCTGTTTTATTATATTTCTTAATCTTGTCTTGTGGACGATTTATCTTAGAAATGTTTCTTGTACCGGTTCTAAGTGGAGTGGCACTGTGTAGTGCAAATTGTTCATGATCTCTAGAACACTGCTCCAAACGTGCCTCTTCGGCTATAAGTTCATTTAGAACTTGATCAAATGTAAACTGATCATCAGGCCACCTATAAATCGCTTGGACAATTGCCTCGAAGCAATCTGGTAAAAATCTGATGAGTTGAAATGCTTGGTATTTCAAGGGGACTTTTTCGCCACAGTCTAACAAGTCGGCTATGATTTTACGAAGTCTGGCTGCGTACAGACCGATTTTCTCGTTAATCTCAATCCTGCAAGAAAAGAACTGATCTAATAAACCTATCGTACGGGCTCTACTTTCTGGGTGAAAATATTTCTGAATTACTTCCCAGGCTTTCTTCCCTTCCGTTATATCAGCGATCAAAGGTCGCAGATCCTTGGAAACATTAAGGTAGATGGACGAAAATGCTTGATTACAACGTTTTTTGAAACGCATCTTCTCCTTTTCAGTTGCATCATCGCCGGGAGGATTTTCCTTTCCTAAAACAATGTCATACACATTATGGTCCAATAAAATTGCTATCATGTCCTGTTTCCAGCTTGGATAGTTATCCGATGTCAATGGGGCTATTTTGTCATTCATGTTGCCCCCCCTCTTAGCACTTCTTGAGAGATTAAAACAATAGTCTGAATAAGCAGATCTCTCCTGAGGGGATTCTGACAATCAAGTTTAAAATCCAATCGTCATTGTGGGATTCTGGCCCATAACCAATCTTGTGAAAAATTAACCTAAATTGATAAATTTAATTTTTCATGAAGATAGAGATCCACACAAATGACGATGGAGACAGTTTAAATTTTAACTTGACATTTATTACGGCACAACATGGATACCACTCGTAGCCATAACACAAGATAGACAATAATAAAAACAATACTTAACACATATCACAACAGGTCGCGGCACACACACATATCTCGACGTCTTCTCCGGAAGGAGAAAGTAAAAGCCAGAGGGCCAGCGAGAGAAAACATAGCGAGCCAGTAACCGAGAGAAAACTAGCATCGCACCTTTATATATGTGTGGCGAATAAAAAATTTACATCTTCAATGACATGCTGATTGGGATCAATCAGTGATTCGAATCAGCATATCATTCCAGTTAGCGTCGATCGCAATGTTGACCAACTAGAGCCAACAAGATTCGAAAATTATAGTCTAGCTGATGCTGCCGATAAAAAGAGGAGAGATTAATTTATTCCCAACAGTTTATACAAGTATTTAAATGCATGTAAAGTAAGAAATAGAAAGCACAATTCAGAATTTAAAAATTTCTCAGTGTTTTATTTATTCAGGCATTCTACTCTAACTTAATAAAAATTAACTTAGTAAAAATGGTACTTTTCCGTTAGATGGGCGCAAATGTCGCCAATTGTGAACCAAACGCGAGCCAAGTTGCCAAGCAAAGCGATTTTCCATTAGCCGGGCGCAAATGTTGCCAAATGCGAGCCAAGTCACCAAGAGAATGGTTGTAAGAAATTTGGCGGAATTCTACATTATTTGGCGATTTTTCGCTTGCGCCCGGCTAACAGAAAAGTACCTGTCTTGATGCTTAAAATGATTAATGTACAAAAGAAAAGAAACTAAGTGGAAAGAAAAGATTTTCTAATTGTGGAATGTTGTAACCTGAAAATGTAAGCATCAGCAATTTATGAGGAAGACTTTTGTAATTTAAGTGAAAATTATTCCACTTTGGATTTTGTGTTGTATCCATCTTCTAAAGGATATAAATAAATCGCAAATGAATCCTTGAATTAATGGAAATGCATTATGAATAATTTATACTATATAATATTTTTTTCTGGAGTTATGATCTGAATAAATCTCTTTTGGTTCATCATAGTTTTTAGTATACAACACTGAACGTGTAGAAGAGTGCCAAATGCTTTTCAGAATTTCTCTGATGAATTAGGGTTAGTTTAGAAATAATCATAGAAATGGAGGTATAAATATAAGTATTTTGAATATTGATGCTTGTTCTGGTTTTTCACGACTCTCTGCAAATTCATTGACACTTTTTCAGATCCAATTTGTGCTAGCTGTCCTCATGGGAATCAAAGCAATAGTGTATGACTGTCAGTTCACAAGATGGATGCAATATGCTTTAGTAGCATATTCATTTTCATTTATAGTTCTATTTGGAAATTTTTACCGTAATTCATATTCAAAGAAGAAAGCTCAGGTAATGCTTGAAAAATCAATTATCTTTCTTGCATGTTATGCGTTTCTATTCGCATATGCGGATCTTTTTTCCCTTTAAATTTGCAGTATGTCTGATTTTGTTGTTGATGCTCAACTTAAAATATTTAGTTCTGGATTGTTATTGCAGTTTAATTTTTCTTGGACATTTCTAGCTTTATAAATGTAAAATTATTTTTTAAAAAATTGAAAATAAATTTAATGAAATTTTTAACAATATTCAAATTTTAAAATTAACTATACATGTAAAGTATATTGAAATTTTATTTACAATTTTGGAATAATGTATAATTTCTTATGATATGATGATTTTCAATATTTTTCTTTTGTTCAGAAAATATTGACTAAATAGCGACCAATTATGCAGATTGTAACACTTTGTTTGTATAACATAAAATTTGAAGTGAAAAGTTTTACAATTGATACTCTTTTCATTTCAAGTAAATAACTCAGGTTATTAATTTAAGCTGTATTACAAATTAAGTAACTTTTCTTCCTAATATTGTAATTTGTAGTCATGAATTTTTGTATTATATTTTTAGCATGAAATGTTATTTTCCAAGTTTAATTTAAATTATAAATAATGCATTAACAGACAAAAATTAAGTTAGTTCTTAGATGTTCATTTCTTTTTTAGAAAAAAGAATAAGAAGCAGTGGAACTGCTGACACTGGAAAACTCCAATAAATGTCTGAATAACAAGTCGACTTCTCAAGACTTGTTTTCGGACTAATTTTACTGAATGCTGCTTAAAGAATTTATTTTATATTGATTCTTTTGTTGTCGCAAAAAGTTATTTCTATATAAGTGAGATTTTAATAGACGGGAATTATTTCTCTAGAAATTTATTGCCGTTATCCTCATTCATATGCATGTTTATTTATTCTGTGCTCTGTGATTTTTATAGGTTTGGGTTTTATTGTTTTTAGTTTGTTTCTAAATAAATAAAAAAAAGTTGAGGATTTTTTTATTGCAATTAGTTGAAAAAAAACAATAGGAAAAAGAAGTAAATTTTATATGCACCCTTTCTTCATAAACGATCCACCACGAATTTTTAATGGGTTCAGGAAAATCTATCAGAAAGAAACGAATAGTGTTTTTTGAGGTGTTATCAGTTTAA
The DNA here is from genome assembly GCA_013235015.1 of Araneus ventricosus. Classification (NCBI taxonomy): domain Eukaryota; kingdom Metazoa; phylum Arthropoda; class Arachnida; order Araneae; family Araneidae; genus Araneus; species Araneus ventricosus. The sequence continues at coordinate 60,523 of BGPR01005515.1, read as the reverse complement.
AAAATGTCTCTATAAATAGTGTACACTAATTTTAAATTTGCTGCTTATTTTCAGAGCACCAAAACTAGAGTGCAGACATGGAGTATCATATTTTGTGTGAAATTTTTTTCTGCAGATTATTATAATTTTATACATTTGTTTAAGATGTTATGGAAATTTCTTGAATCTTGAAGTCTAATAACTGTATAAATTTTGAAATGCTTGTGATTATGTATCTTGCCAATTTTTTATAGATATTTTTTCATGAATTGCATCTTTTGTATATGAAGTGAGCTTTGTTGACGCTATGAAATGGCTTAGGAGTAGTAAAATGTTGGCTAACAGTTTAACACATCAATTTGTGCAGAAAACTTGCACATTTTAGGAGTTTTAAAGAGTAATGTAGGTGAAAATATGTCTCATTCAAATGCCTTTCAGTGTATTGATACTTATTCATACTGAATTTGATGGAATAATTAAAGTCCTTGAGCTAGTCATTTCCATTCATATTTATGCTTATTTTTTACTTTTTGTTCCAACTTTTTTGTGATTGTGCTGTGCACTTATTTATTTTTTTTCTTGTGTGAAATTATCTACATTAATGAATGGACTTTTTTTCCTTGAAAATTTAGTGTGAAAAGTGAACTTAATACTTTTGTATTATTTTTATATTTTATCTCTCTAATCCTTGCTCTGTATAAATATCTCAATCACTATTTTACAGTTTTATGTAGACGATTTAGTGCATATGAGGCTTATTAACAATTAGATTAGGACTTTCTATAAACAGACCAGGTAGCAGATCAAGAAAGATTGATTGTATGGAAATTCGGATACTAGCAGTGGGTAGAGTAAATTTAGAGTTTTTTACTGCCTTGCATAAACACTGCAAATGTGTTAGGGTTCTTTGTTTCTTCCTTCATTAAAAAGCAATTATTTTATTCTCTGATTAAATGCTAAGTTGGTGTTTCTGGTCCTGTAATTTCCATTTTCTAAAAAATTGAGCACTGCAAATCAAATCTAAAATAGCAACATATTTTCATGTGTAGTATAAAGAATATTCTTGAAGTTTGAATGTGAGCATCATGTACCTGAGTACATAAAAAACAAAGGTTTGTGTCGCTAATTTTATCAATAGAAAAGGTAATTAATATCATTAAAATTAGTAATCTTGAATGCATACTGAAAATTGACTTGATATTTTCACGAGCTGGACACAGATTTTGATGGACATTTCTACTGACTGAAAATTTACTAATTTCCACAGCCAATAAATTTCAATTTCAAGGAGGGGGAATGAATTTTTCTGACAAAATTTATATTACAGCAATGACATTCGCTTCTATTTCTTGTCTGTATGTGACCAAATTAAAAAATTAAAGAACTGTGCAAAATAAAAAGTGTTGAAACTGAATAATTTTAGAATTTTCTGGCAGTTCAGTAAATAGTTATAAGTGTTAAGCAGAGAATAAGTTTAAAGTGAAAAAAGTGTCATATATTTTATTAATGTTTATAATGGTAAGCTATATTCATTTTTGAAAGTTATTTATTTTATAAACCTTTAATTTCATCATAAACTATTAATAAGCTGTAATTGTAAATTCTTAGTTTTGCCTTTCAAAATAGATAAAAGGAATTTATCTGGTAAAAGTAAAATTTAAATGCATTTGAGTTGATCTGTTAAGTTTTCTTTGCTACATTAACTTACATTTTCTTTACTTTGGTTTGTTTTCTACCCCTCATCAAAACAATGAATGGATTCACTTGAAGTCTTTTATTTCAGGCTGTTCACAAGCAACTGAAATTTCTCAGTGAGTTTAATAAAATATTAAGTGATTGTTATAAAAGAATCGCAAATGATGTTAATTTTGTCTATTAAAAAAAGTAAAGTGAATCTCAAAAAAATTTCCTTTAAGAGAGTGGCCTTCTTTTAATTATTTTCATGAATCCTAAATTTCCTTTAAAAAGTATCGAGAATATATAAAAATTATATTTTTTTATGGTGAATTCCTACTTTGTGGTGAAAATTATTAAAAGTCAGTAATAGCTCATCATTCCATCTGTATGTCTTCACCATTTCTGTTTAAGGCTAGTATACTTCATGAACATAGATATGACTATGCAAAAGTTTTAAAACATTTTTGTAATTCAAGAATGCTGATGTTTGTTTTATGATTTCAGACTCGCATGAAAACTTGGAATTTAAAGCATGATGAAACATCTTCAGTATCGATTTATTTTAATTAATACAAGTAAAAGCCACTAAGAAATTCAGTGATTATTCATTTGCAATTATAATGTTTTATGAAATGTCGGATAGCTTCCAATGGTACTAAATATATGGAATAGATATTTAGACCTGAATTTATATAGTTGAAATGTATGTAGATTAGAAATTTGTACCGATATAATTTTAATGAGGAAGTTTTTGTTTGTGTATGATATGTGTGAGGATCGATAGTTTAAATATTTTAATGATGTGGATGAATTGGTTGTATAGTGTGTTTTCTCGATTTTGTGACGATTTCCCTGTTGTCCTGTGTATATTTTCGTTTGACACTATGTTTAAGAATGTAGTGCGAGATCTGTAGACAGCATAGTGCCTTAGTGATATTATTCATTTTTTGGAGTTGCAGTTAATATGTGAAAGGTAGATAGAAGTTCTTTTATGAAGTCGTTTATTTAACACATTAAGTGCCATGCCGATAACGATCACCATTTCATTCTAACACAATCAAAAATTCTGTTTCATTTGTGTCCATTCCAATGTTTTTATTTTCTTGAAAAATAGTTTTAAATGCCTTCTTCAAACATTGGATAGCAAATGACAGTAAAATGTCATGAAAGCATCGATTTGTAGGTACTCGGTTGTCACTTAATGTGTTAACAGCATAAGCTGCAAACAGAATTGAAGGCCTTTGCTTGTTTTATAAACATTCCATTATGTAATATTATTGATCAAATAACAATACTTATTTAAAGTCTCACAGCATTGTCGAAGATTTGAAAGGTTATTTCAGAAATGTATTTGAGCATTTTGTATTTGGACATCCTCACTTAAAAGGATTTAAAAAAATATGCTATATTATTCTTTCTCGAGGGATACAAAAATATTAACTATCAATTCCGGAATTCCCTTTTTTTTAAGTTTGAAATTATCTATTTCTCTTTTAAAGGTAACAACAAAAAAAATTATGGAAAAATTATTATACAGTCGACGCTCGTTATAATGACCCTCTGCGTCCCGCAGCAAAAGGTCTTTATAATGAGTGGTCGCCATAGTGGATATAATTAAAAAAATGTACACATACACGCTCAGCAGTTCCGTAAAAATAGGCGATTTTTAAAGCGTTTCCAACTAAATACTCACATTTTTTTTTTATCATTGGTATTAAAAATAAAATTTTATCAATTAAAAATATATTTCTAAAATAGATTTTAAAGAAGAAAATAAAGGAATTTTGGAGAAATACTGGAAGGAGTGTCCGCTGAATTTGGACGTTATATTGGGATTAGAAGACACTGGACGGTTGTTATACCGGAAGTAAAATAACCTAGAGTGCATAGGGAAACAGTTTGGGATTTCATCACTGGTCGTTATAATGGAATGATCTTTATAATCAGTGGTCGTTATAACGAACGTCGACTGTATATATTATGTTAGTGTTCACTTAAGAATTTTTCTATATGTGGCCTTATTAGTGTTTTATTATGTAAAAATATAAAATAAAGATAAAAAAATATTCCATTCAAATTAGTTTTTCTTCCTGAAAATGGCTTTTCTTTCAATGAATAAGTTTCATAGGATTTAAAATGATTATTCCTATCAACTATGCAATTGGTAGCAACTATAAACACATATCTTCTTATAATAATGGTTTAACTCTACTTTTTATAAAATAGGGGAAACTTGGTGAAAATACCAATCACATGCTATTTATTTTGATTGTTGATTGTGTTCTCTTGGTGTAGCAATACTAGGTCACAGAGAATAATGAATGAATTTTTTTAAATGGTGTCTCCAGTATTTCAAATGGCCGTGAAAAGTGTATGAAGGTTATGAACCTCAAATCAGTTTTCTGAAAGAGAGTGCTGATTTTACAGTGAATAATTTTCAATGTTACAGTTTTATAATTGGTAGTATTTTCATATATTTTTGGAATGAATCACAGCAAATATAAAATTTCTTATTAAGATTGCGATTTTGATAAGTGGCATCATATGACCAAAATATAAATTTAATAGTTGTAAGGACATGCTGTTATTCTAGGAACCAATGCTTGACTTACTGTTTAGAGTACTTCTGGGGACCGAAGTAGAATAATACCAGCCATTGGCTGACCAAAAATTCAACAAGATTCACATGATAATTTATGGTACTGAACTGACATGCCCTTTATTTGACACAAAAATTTATTTAGCCGTTTAAATGCAACACTTTCAGTGATTTGCGTCAAGGAATGTATTACTTGATGTGACTTGTTAATTAATACCTGCTGCCAGCCACCTGTTACCATTTTTTGGTAACAGGTGCAAACTTGCAAGAAATTCTGAATTATTCCATCAGGTGATGCTTGGATCTTTACCTCATTTACAAGTATTGCAAACCATTTATGTTCTAGTACAGGGTTCGTACGCTGCTTGAAAACTCCTTAACAACTCCTTGAATACGATTTTCATTTTCAAGCACTATGGAAACTCCTTGATTTTGGGTTTTACACCTTATAAACTCCTTGATTTTCAATTTTTAACATTTCTTTTATTAAATGTGTTTTCTTTTATAAAACTACGTTTCACCGACAAAAAGGATTCTAAATCGCCGCCGTATCAATTACCCAGTATTTTGTGTTGCTCTTTCCACGATTTGATGTGCATCTCCTAGCACCAATCAGTAATAACCAAAACAATAGAATGGTGCAAATTGAGAATGTTATTTCTCTTGGATTATTTCGAAACATTAACTGTATTTCTTTAAATTGTAACATTTGGTTTGTTGTAAAGGACACATATTGTGATGGTGGAGTTAATAGACACTATTAATCAATTTTAGCTAAATTAGTTTTAATAATCAAGAAATTTTGTTAATTTTATTTTCTTCATATATTATTTTATAAGCAATGAAAATGCCAAAAATCAGTTTCTAATATCTAAATCAATGGCTCTCTTTGCACCTCTATATTTTAAAACATGGATCATGTGCACTACATAAGGTGCACAGTGAGACATGGAAATTATTTAAGAATTTAAATTCTAAAAAAATAATGGAAATAGTTTTTTATTTGAAATATGGTCAGTCATGGTATTTAATGAACTATTTGAACTTTTGGGGTAGTTGTATAATTTTATAAAAAATTGTGTGTCTAAGCGGCACCATTCTACTTTCATATAAATAAATTTAACATGGCATTCTTGGATAAATCAGCTTAGTAAAAACTTATAAAAAAATAAATATAACCACATTTATTTGAATTATTAGCAATGTTTCAAATACTCTTAATATAATTTTTGTGTACTTTAAAAAGGAAACCCTTTTTCATGCATAAATATTGACTCCTTGAACATTTTGAAATTACTCCTTGAAAACTCCTTAAATACTCCTTGATTTTTAATTTAAAAAATCAGTAAGAACCCTGTAGTATATTGACTAGAAAAACAATTTGTTTTTACTATAAATGGAACAAGATGCCTTCCATATCTTAACTCTGTCAATACGGGAACGTCCCAAACGTCCCTTGAAGCAAAAGACGGCGGCTGCCCCAAAGTCCTAATATCGCTGTGTACTTTCCACACCCTATCGTTAAATCTGATGGATTTCACACCCACGGATTGCGCCTTCCTCTTTAGAGTGGCCCGCCCAGATGGGTTTGGGGAAAAGGAGGGTTTTCTTAGAATTCGGAGAGTGCCAGCTTTCATTGTGGTTTTTGAGGGGGGAAGTGAATTTATCTCATCTTTGCAAGGGGCCGTCCACAAATGATGTCACGCTTGGAAGGGGGGAGGGGGTTCGTGAAATTGTGACAAGAGGAGGGGAGGGTTTGGTTAAAATAAAAGCATTTAAAATCAGCAGATTAAATTTTGAAATTACCAGAATTTAAGGGTATTTTTTAATCGGGGCCAAAACAACTTTCATATGATTTTTTCACTTATATTCCTTTCTTTTCGAAAAAGGCATTCAAGGTAGGTTCTGAGAATATGGTAGCAGCAGAAATTCTTCACCATTAAAAGCAAACCTCCCCCTATCAAACCCTTGAAATATGTCCAACAAAAGATACGTCGCACCACCTGTGTGAGTGGTAGAACTGGTAGTGGCACAAACAGGTTGATCTTATTGAGGCACTTTTTTTTTCCTTTTAAGTTCAATCGGTTTAAGAGTATTTTGTGTTCATAAAGTAAAGATAATATATAAAATTCCATTTCAAATTCCAAAATACTACTGTTTACAATTGCTCTTTTATATTAATATTTTATTACTATTGCATATTAATTAGGTTTTTTTGTTGTAAACCTTAATCTTATTTCATACAAAATAAGTACACATATAATCATTATTATTGTTTTGCTCACAAATGTCATTAAAACACATAGTTAAAGTTTGAAAATAAAATTTGAAATATGATCTATAACGTAGTGCTTTGTTTCTGAATTGCAAGTTTATGTTTATGTAATATAGTGTGACAAAGGGTGGGAGTGGGTATGGTGAAGTGTGACACTTTGTGACAAAGGGAGGAGGGGGTCAAAAATATTGAAAAAAAGTGTGACATCAGTTATGGACTACCCCCAAGAGAAACTCGGGTGTTGCCATGTTTTGAGGTTCCTCTGTTCAATGGCCTTGGAAATCAGAGGGTTAAAAGAAGTTAAATTTTCCATGGTGGAAAAATTAAGAATGGGAACTGGATGTAAATGGCTGAAAATCGGATGTATAAGATTTAAAAAGAAACCACCACACTGGTTTGGAAGCAATGAAAGGAAGATTTTGATTTTCTAGATTTGAATATGGAATCTTATAGCACAAAACTTAATAATCAAATTTAATAAACTTAATGAATCAAAGACAAAACAGAATAATTCAAAAATTCTTAATATTGTTTAGAGAAGAACTGGGTGAAGAGGAAAATTAATTTAATGATTTTTGTACATCTTGAATGCTTATTATAATTTAAATAGCTGACAGCTATAATATGTATACTATATTACTATTTGGAAATGCATGAAGTTTTTATTAACCCTTTCGCGAATGATTTTTAAAAAATTGCATTGATTTGAATGTACTTGGATGTCCTGTCAGTCTTGAAAACCTTATGTGTACCATAACCAACCACATTATGGCACAACCGAATATGGCTTTTGTGCCACTAAAACCTACAAAAGGGTTAAAGAAGTGCTGGGTAGAAATCTTGTGCCTTTTTTGTGAAAATGTTTTGGTTAAACCCCTGCTCATTCATACATTTTTTTAAAATCGTGGTTCATCTGTTTTTGCACTTAGCTCACTTCACTCCATTAGACAATCTTAAACAGAAGAAATGACCCACGTTTCTTAAAATATTGATTCTAATTTTTTTATGTCATTCCGTGAATGAAGCTTTTTTCTGAAGAAAAAAATTTAGGCCTGATCTTTTAAAATGGAGTTGGGCCATGACATAATCGAGTTGAATCTTATAATTGATTGGTTCTTACTTTCTAAATAAAATATAATACCGTATAATTATGGCATAAAATAGTTACTTTATTACTAAGTTTTCTACTTCATTTATGTATTAGGAAATAAAAATAGATGGAACACACAAATATTAAAACAACTGATGGAATTTCGAGCAGAAAGAAAGAGATTTTCTGCAACTGTTGGGGAAATTATTTTTGCTTGAAACAGTTCAACTCTATCTTTGCGATAATTTAGGACTACTTAAATTTAAAATAAAAGCACTTTCAAATTCACAAATTTTCCAAAAAATAGCACAGCCTCGCACACATTCCAAAAGGAATTTATGTATGAAAAATTGTTATTTTCTTATTATAAGAAATGGAATTGTTTAGAATCGTTTTCTTTTGTCAGACAGAGAGTGGCGATTGGCTGTTTATGCTCAATATAATAACGCTGCAGAGAAAGAAGAAAAAATTGACATCCTGATAAGAATTCTAGTGACAGTTCTTTATATAAAAATACCCTCATATCATCAAGAGTAGTCGCATGGGAAAATGCTGCAAAAATAAGTTAAGTTGATTGTTATTTGATCAATAGATCAGTTCAGATGTTTTCTGTAGTGATATTTTTACATATCTGAATTTTTCAGCTGGCATCAACTGGAATGTATAATGCGAATGCTTTGAATAAAAAACTTTTTATTCACAACCTGCTTCTGTTTTCATTATGAACGTGTTTGGTTATCTTACGAAGAATTTTTAAAGTACTAATGTATTATTTTGCTGTTGTATAATATTCAGTTTACCTCGACAAAGAATTCCAGTTGAGTAGTAAATGCTTTACCTCGAGCACTGCAGATGCCACTGGAGGGTTGCGATTTCCTTTTTACTTTCTCGTACACGAAGTATACAAAGAGAAAGTATTGTAATCGTCAAAAAATTCGAACTCGAGATTTTGACGAATCTCTCTCAGTCCGAAAAACACAATTTGGGAATCATGTCTGTCTGTAAACACGATAACTCGAAAGCTATTAGAGCTACGGGGATGAAATTTGTAGGTTTCTATCAAATTTTGGTCAAAATCCGGCAACGGGAAGTCTGTCTGTTTGTCCGAAGTCATGTGAACACTATAACACTTGAATAGCTAGATGAATAAAATTTGGTACACAGTTTTATTGTCATGAATGTAGGTCCGTATAAAATTTTGGGCCAAATCCGTCAAAGGGTTGACTGTCTGTCGGTCTGTATAATCGCATCTCCAACGAATCCGCCGTCTCCACGCGCATGCGTACATAACGCAATCTTCTGTGCACGATATTTATTGACTCCTGCTTGGCGCTTTTGTTTCCATCCGATTCTCCATGCGCATGCGTACTTGGTAGCAATCTGTGCACGCGGAAAGATTGTCCTTGAACCAAGAAAGAGTAGAAATCGGTACGCATTTAATCGGAACGCATGTCTTTTAACTTGATTTTTTACCTAAATATTTTCTGATAGTCATTGGATCGTGGGTTACAATAGGTTCGAATTTTTTTATCCTTTAGAGATAAAAGGGAGAGGGGAAACAGCACCTTTTTCGAGAAGTATACGAGAAAGTTTAGGGGAGACCACTCCCGCTGGTTTCTTTATCAGTAATTTAATCGAGCAGCTTAATGTATTTCTGATTAACTCAGCGTCAAAAAGTTTGCTGCAAACTTTTCATCTGCAAGTGTCTTGCTGTGTTGAGATCGAGATGAGTGACTCATGTCGGTGGCGTAGCCAGGGTAAATGTCGCCCTGAGGTTATGATTTTTTTCGTCTCTCCTCAATCGCCATCAGTGGCTTTTCATGTCTAAACGGCCCCTGGCCTCATTAGCGCGATGATATTGTTACTACAAGCATGGAAAGTCGCTTCCCAGCAATGTGAGTCTTATGGTTGGGAAGAGAGTTTTACAGGGGTAAGTATGAGATGACGGGCAGCAGCCATGTCTGGACTCCTGACCTTGGCGACGAAATATGGGATCTCAAAGGCGCTGGAATCTTCTCGATATCTTTATTAGGAGAGGAGATACGCTTGAATGTACTAGATGATTCCATGTGACGTCACGGCCTGCCGGCGGAGACTATATAAGGAGAGCGCTTGGAGGACGGGGGAATGTTGATCGACTGGGATCGCCTTGGAGCGCAAACGTCTTTGGAGTTCTATCCGCTGTGCGAGCTAGTAAGCTGTTAGACGCCGAGCGGTAGTGGTGTTGATCCATTGGGAACGACATTAGAGTTTCGTCTGCAGTGCGATCTAGGAAGCTGGTGAGCTGAGCGCTATTGAATGTGCTGTTATTGTTGTTGTTGATTATGTGCTGACTGTTTGTGTTGCTAAATATCGAAGTGCTGAACTGTTATTACCTGTGAATTGTCTGCTTACGTTGCTAATCTGTGCAAGATCTTTTTTTTCTGTTACCTGTGCTGCGTGTTTTCCTGCATATTTGTGAATAAACCTCCATTATCCTGCGTGTTGGACTGTTTACACCATACACCCATTGAAAGACTTGTGTAACAATATTGTACGATATTTCTGCGACATTCGATATTCTAAGTGCTGAACGATATTTCGCGAAGATATCCCCAGAAAGCAATTTTAGTTTGCAGCAAGCTTGCCACAAATTTGTCATGACAAGAGTGCAAGCTTGCCACAAATTTGTCATGACAAGAGTGCAAGCTTGCAGCAAGTTAACTAAAGCTTCGAAGTCACCATGAAACGAACTTGCAGCAAGCTTGCCGTGCAAACTCATTGCAAATTATAGCAAAAACAGTATAGACACAACCCGGCATGCATATTTACAAACCCTACCCTGATATAACTGATGCAGGAAAGCAGTCAATATCATTGGCTACAAGGAGCAGTGCCGTCGTTTTCAGCTCTCGCAGAAAGCGTACGGCAATCATAACAAAAAAGAGTCGTCCTACTTTTCTTCTCCGTTTTCTCACAGTTGAGCTCAGAAAACATTCTTCCGTGGGTTGTAATATTTTTTAAAATGATATTTTTCAAAATATCATAAAAAATAAAACATCCCACACCGTAAGAAATTATACTAATGAAAAGTACACGCACGAGAGCAAAGAACGACGTCATCGGCTTTCGGCGAAGCGAGCCAATCATATTGTCCGATTTCCTGCCTCAGTTCTATCAGGGTAGGGTTTGTAAATATGCACCCGGGATAGAACTCGCGACCTACCGCTTAGTAGCCAAACGTCGATACCACTCGGCCAGCTCGGCTACGAGAGGAGAAGATAGATTTCGCTAATACATCGTTCGATTCGATTCGTATACGATTTATTTTAAACTTTTTTCTTGATTTCATTAATTTTTTGAGTTGAGAATACGATTTGAAGTCAAAGAGAGAGAGAGATTTTCGCTAATAACTGCGTTTTGCTAGTAGAATAAATTATGAAATTAGAGTTCAAAAGTAATTACTTTAAAATGGGACAAAATGTCTAGTTATTATTTTTCAACAAACACTGACTGTTTTTACCACGTTTTTATTAACTCGCTTTCTTGTCTGTCTGTTCAGTACAAATCTTGCGATCGATTTTAAACTAACTTCCCGATGAGCTGGAAACTTGAAACTTTAAACATAGTTCAGAACTAGATGACAATGCATTATTAATTCGCTTTCTTGTCTGTCTGTCTGTCATTTCATGTTTTGCATGACGCATCCGCAGTACGTTTTTCATTATATCTCGAAAACTATTAACATTACAGAATTGGTTCTTGGGTATGTGGATGACCCATGGGATCATCGAAGCACCCCTATATTTTAGCCATATCTTTGCGCATGCGCAGTACGTTTTTCATTATATCTCGAAAACTATTAACTTTACAGACTTGGTTCTTGGGTATATGGATGGCCCATGGGATCATCGAAGCACCCCCATATTTTAGCCATATCTTTGCGCATGCGCAGTGCGTTTTTCATTATATCTCGAAAACTATTAACGTTACAGATTTGGTTCTTGGGTATATGGATGACCCATGGGATCATCGAAGCACCCCTATATTTCAGCATGCACAGTACGTTTTTCATTATATCTCGAAAACTATTAACATTTCAGACTTGGTTCTTGGGTATATGGATGGACCATGGGATCTTCGAAGCACCCCCATATTTTAGCCATATCTTCGCGCATGCGCAGTACGTTTTCATTATATCTCAAATGTCTCTGCGTTACATAATTTACTTTTTCAGGAAAATAACAATTTTTTATTTATGATCAGGTGAAGAGAAACTGAAATAAACCTGAAATTTGTCACATGTCTCCGTCATAATCTCATCAAGATGTTTAAAATCGATTGCAAAATTTCACACACAGAAGACTAAAAAGCAGAAAATAATTATTTAAAAAAATAAAAATTTTAATAGACCACGTTTTTAAAACGGACTAAAAAGTATAAAATAATTTCTTCTAGCCCCATACAGATTTAAAACGAAAAACGTGGGGCGCATGCAATATTTAATATTAAGGAGTGTAGGGAGTAGCTGTCGTTGAGAAAACTCGCACAACAGTTCATATAATTTCCATTGCAATAAAATTGTTAGTGACTGAAATAAACTATTTATGCATCAATTATCTATTACATGCGCCCCACGTTTTTCGTTTTGAATCTGTATGGGGTTATAAATCCGTATGCGGCTAGAAGAAATTATTTTATACTTTTTAGTCCGTTTTAAAAACGTGGTCTATTAAAATTTTTATTTTTTTAAATAATTTAGATTTAATTTTGTTTATAAACGTTAAAATTTCAACATTAAGAAAAAGGCGATATAGTTTTCTTTAACGTGCGAGTGATATATTTAATAAAAAGATGGAAAATGTTTCAAAATTTTTTTTATAAAAAAGTTATTTTTTTCACAAATTATCATTGATTTATTGAATTAATAAAAAGAATGGCGGTCTAGGAGATGCTATTAAAAATCGGATGTTTTTTTAAAACAGAGACAAAGATAATCATCTCTTTATTGTGCTATCTTTGCAGGAAGCTTGTTTTGCAAACTTGCAGCAAGTTTGATTTGCAAGGGAGGTGGCGCTATTTGTCACGTAGAACTTGCAACAAATGCGTTGCAAGCGAGGGTGGCGCTAGTTGTCACAGCGAACTTGCTACAAGTTCGTTTCAAGTTTGACGAGTAAAATTTTGCCATGACAAGGGAATATCAAGTCAAAATCAAACTTGCTGCAAACTTACGTGCTGTCTGGGTCGTAGCATTATTGTAGAGCATTTTTTGCTATTAGTGAACGGTATTGTTTTTTTCTGTCCTTTGTCATATTAAAAATGACATAAACGTACTGACGCTTTGTCCCCATGGTGCCCTCCCCCAAGACTGGCGTCCTTTCATCTATATTCTTGTTCCTCCCTGTCGCTACGCCACTGCTTGGAAGTGGCGCAAGAATACTGTTTTCAGACAGTGATTCAGAAGTCAAGAGCAACTTTTAAAAATCAATAATTGACAAGCGAATAAGGGTCCGTCCATAAATGAGGCCACACTTTTTTTCAATTTTTTTGCCCCCCCCCCCTTCTTTGTTAGAAAGTGTCACACTTCACCATACCCCCTCCCCCCCTTGTCACATGTCACGCTATATTACATAAACATATACTTGCAGTTCAGAAACAAAGCACTCATATTTCCAATTTTATTTTTAAACTTTACGCATTTTAATGACATTTGTGAGCATAATAATAATGAATATATGCGTACTTATTTTGTATGAAATAAGATGAAGGTTTACTACAAAAAACCTAATTAATATACAATAGTAATAAAATATTAATATAAAAGAGCAATTGTAAACACTAGTATTTTGGAATTTGATATATTTTGCTATAAATCTTATCTTTACTTTATGAACACAAAATTAAACAGATTGAATTAAAAAAAAACCGCCCCAATAAGATCAACCTCTTTGTGCCAGTTCTACCACTCACCCAGATGGGGCGACGTATCTTTTATTGGACATTTCAAGGGTGTGACAGGGGAAGGTTTTCTTCTAATGGTGAAGAATTTCTGATGCTACCATATTCTCAGAACCTAGCCTGAATGCCTTTTTCGGAAAAAAGGAACATAAGTGGAAAAAAATCACATGAAAGTTGTTTTAGCCCCGATTAAAAAAATACCCGCAAATTCTGGTAATTTCAAAATAACTTCAAAGTTTAATCTGCTGATTTTAAATGTTTTTATTTTAACCAAAATGTGTGATGTCACACTTCTTGTTACCCCCTCCCTCCCCCTTGTCACAAACTGTCACAATTTCACGAACGCCCCTCCAAGCGTGACATCATTTATGGACGGCCCCTAAGTTGGAAAGTTGCGGTTGCACAGGAAGGATGGGAATGAACTTCCTTCTTTTTTTAAAGAATTCCTCTTTTTTTCATGAAACCAGATTTTATTAGTGGTGTAGTTTAGAATTTAAACCAGCATATAGGCCGCGGTGGCCCAGTGGTAAGGTCTCGGCGTTGGGATCGGAGGGTGCCAGGTTCGAAACCCGATTCTACTGAAGATCCGCCGTATATGGGACCTTTTGAACGCTAAATCATACGTAGAGGCCAAGCGTCCTCCCGTTGGTGTGGCGTGGAAGTTTGGAGAAGGGGTGCCAGCTCAGGTGTCGTCCTCGTCATCTGACCTTAGTTCAAAATTACGAGGTCCGTTCCAAAATAGACCTCGTGTTGCTTCAAAACGGTACGCTAATGTTACTAAAAACAACAACATATGTTTTTGCAGTTTTCGGAGCGATGTGTGTTACATTTATAGGACATTGGCCGTACTTATCGGTTTAAAAACGTTCAGTAGGTCGTCTTCCGTTCAGGAGTTGAACTGTCAGAAGAGAAAGGACGTTTTTCGCAGTGCGAAGCATTATTGCTGATGGTATGATAGAAGGTGAGCAGCAGGAATTCTGCTTATTGGTTGTCAAAAACTGTGATCCTTGCCTGACAACTGGACTCCTGAAAGATGTACGACCCACTGATCATTTCTAAACCGTTACTTCGACCAGTGCCTTGAAGGAATTTCATTTAGTTTGGCGCAGAATCATAAATTTGGTAAAATTTATGGATCTTTCGCCAGATAACCAAACTCAAACTCGACCAATGCCTTATCCAATGGAGCGCATAGTTCTGAGAACTGCAATGCGAAACCTCCAGGTGGCTTAAATTGTAGGGGTCTATTCTGGTACCCGCGGTTGGGTTGGCTCCGTGATTAACGTGTGACCAACCCAATCACCGAATTCAAGACTCAAACTCTGATAACAAGAAATTGTAGTGTAGTCGCAAAATAAGCAGTGCTGGGACGCTGTAACCTGGGTGACAAAATCGCGCTTGTTTTAAAGATGTTTCAACATTTTTTTCTTATTTCTGGTAAAAAAAACAAAACAGTGCCGGAACGGCTTTCCGGTGTGTTTCGGCTTCACTACACACCACTGTTTAAATTCTAATTTCGTAAAAAAAAAAAGCTTTATTTCCGCCTTCATGTCAAACGGCTATTTTCGGCTAAATTTAATTAATTAAGATTAATCTAGATTTATTGAGTGATCTTGAAGCTATTATTATAATAAGCAGCTTTTTCGAATAATGCGGAATGAAATGCAATTTACTCTTTTAATATCTAATTACAAGTATGTCGATTTTCCATTGATGACTGTCGGCTGAACATTCACGGTCACCTCCCACTCTGCAAATTCTTTCTCGCCCTAAAAGCGGTCGTCAATGCGAAAATCCAACTTCGAAGTCCATTCCTAGAATGTACACTTGCAGCAAATTGATTTTTTCTTGATATTAGCTTGTCGCGACAAACATGATGTGGCAACTTTGCATCGAACTTCCTGAAAAGCAATCACTTGCAAAACAAGTTTGCTGCAAAATGATAGCACTTACTTTTGTAAGATAATTTTGTCTCTGTTTTAAAACATCCGATTTTTTAATAGCATCTCCTAGGACTCCTTCTTTTATTAATTCAATAAATCAATGATAATTTCTAAAAAATACTTTTTTTTTATAAGAAAAAATTTTGAAACAGTTTCCATCTTTTACTAAGATAGAACTTGCACTTAAAAGAAAACTATATCGCCTTTTCTTAATGTTGAAATTTTAACGTTTGTAAAACAAAATTAAACCTAAGAACAGTTAATGTTTGTTGAAAATAATAACTACATTTTTGTCCATTTTAAAAGTAATTACTTTGATCCCTAATTTCATAATTTATTCTACTAGCAAAACGAGTTATTGGCGAAAATCGCCTCTGTTTGACTTCAAATCACTTATTCTCAACATCAAATTTAAAAAATTAGGTGGGAAACTCAAGAAAACAGTTTTAAAATAAATCGTATGCGCGACCTCTATTACACACTCATTCTTCTTTCAGAGTCCCTACTGGTTAAAATGGTTAGACGTGACTGTTTTAGAAACAGATGTGTGGTTTGCGAATACGAGGTTTGTGTATCTGTTTTTTACAATGTGAGTTTGACGCATGGTGACTAACTCCTTTGCAAACTTGTCTCAAGCCTTGCACTCTTATTGTGTCAATTTGTTGCAGACCCTTAGATTTGCAAAGCAAGATTGGCTGTAACTTCGGTGCAACTTAAAATTGCTATCCTGGGTTTGGACAGGTGTTGGGCTAAAGCTGAATGCGACCGTGGGGAGGAGGTGAGGAACTCTCTCATGAGCGTCCATTGTCGGAGTCCCGTTTTGAAGTAGGCGGAGGAGTACGCGCAGAGGCTAGCTATTCTGCGTTGTCAAAAAACGCGATCAGTAATACATCTTAAAAAACAGAGGTTCAATTATTTACTTAATTTGTATTAGATGCACTTCATGACAAATACAAGATAATTGACGACGACTCAATAATAGTTAAAATAGACATCTTTATTAGATGATAAAAATATAAGCATAGGGCACATACTAAATACAACTGATTTAATCTCGATTAATAAAACATCACAAAATGCCGGGGGTCAGCGAAGGGCGAGTGATGGTAGTTCGTCATTTCTATGAACTACACATTACTAGCAACCAACGTTATTTATATCTGAAAAAGATCTGACGTTTATAGAATTCATTTGGGTTTATGCTAAACTGGTTTGTGTTTACAGTTGATTTAGATTTCGTCTAAAACGCATGATTGAATAAAAAAAGTTGATGAAGCAACATTTTGGCAATCGTATTTATGAAAGCTAACAAACACCTCCCATTGCCAAAGGGACTTTTAAGAAAAATATTTCCGTTCTGCTGACTATACATGACATTTTAATTTAGATCAATAATCAAATTAGATTTAGATCTTAGGTGCAAACACTATGCACTTAAATCTAGGAACATTCGTTTTTACTAACAAATAAATTTGTTGACAATACACATTCATGAATCAATTTATATCTTACATCACTTGTGTACCGTCTTAGTAACTTAACATTTATTACAGATATTAATATAGACTGTATTATTAACATTTTTCTTAAATACCACATCAACAAATTTTTCTAAATCGTGCTTAGTTGGTGCTTTCTGTAAAATGTCCGATAGATATCTTTACTTTTCTAATACTTCAGTTCAAAAGATTCTTTGTACACCAAATCCCTAATAAAAATAGTTTGACGTCGATGTGCTGCTGACCGATGATTTTCTACTGAGAACTCACAAAATCGATGGCGCAGATTATCAACATAGAGGTGTTGGTTTTCTTTAATAATCTGATGATTTTCCTGTCAGCCAGTCATTTCTCCGCCCTAATATTCTGTCAAACAAGTGTTCTTTGTGTTCACGTCAATGCTATGAACCTCTGCTTCATGGTTGGATTGGACTGGACATTTTTCTCTTTGAAAGTCTCTCACACGTGTTAGCCATGCTATAAAAATGATCTTCCTCCCATCGAACACACGGTCTCCTACAAGCAGCAAGTCAGAATCTGAAAAGCTATCGAATTTTGGGTTAAAACAAAGACAAATTTAATTGGTGAGAAGTGGATTTACATATCCTAAAGTCTCAAATAAACCTTTCCAAATGTTCCTTACCAGGGTTATTTTTATGACTCAAATATTCGGTAACTGATGTGGGTCTCATTACGATTAGCAGAAAAGATAAACAGCTAATAAGTTCCTATAAAATTCATCCCTTTCGGTTGTTTGAGGACATTTGGGATCTGGTAAAAACGACACCTTTACTGATGAGGCGAGGAAAATGGGATTAAATATTCAGAGAAACGTCTATGAATTTCATCGATATACATGCGTGGATGAACTTCCTCGGCTGCTCTCAAACTCGTACCAAGAGTCGAAGGTTTTCCCAATATTTTAAATCGAAATATTTTTTGCAATAATTTAATTTCCTCATTGCTTTTTCAATAGACCTACCAATAAAAACAATATCGTCTGCCTTACAGCAAAAGTAACAGATCGTTTTCATACGTATATACAATTGCACCATTCAAATTTATTAAATCAGGTTTTAAGAGTATTGTGGATTTCGAAGAGCATTCTCTTCACTCGTTGCAGACCTACAAAACTTTATCTAGTTTACAAACCATCCCTTCCTTACCTTTAACTTCAAAAACCAATTGGTTGTTCATAAAGACATCTTCTTTCAATGGGGCCTGTGCATTTTAATATCACTGTATGTGAACCCAGTTTTGGCCCAACAACTAAAGCCTGCCGAAAGAAAATCTAATTAGACTAAGAATTTACTGCAATATTAC
>BGPR01005515.1:0-26373 GCA_013235015.1 Araneus ventricosus | reverse complement strand
CTTCGCCATTGCTTAGGTAATGTAATAAAGATAGCATAATACTTTTAATGAATTTGTCATATAAAAATATAATATAAAAATTTCATAATAGTGAGAGGGTCTTTAAGATTACAGAAGTATTGTTTGAACTTAATAAAGATGTCTCAAAATATATTTTTACACTTATTTACAAGTATTTTTCTTCAAAAAGGAAAAAAAAAACCCGAATAATTAATTTAAAATTTTAAATGCATGAAGATTATTTCCACGAATTATTAGTAATTTCAATAATTGATTCTCCAATGGGTTGGCGTAATTAACAGCTGGAAATGTTCTTTTAATTTGAATTACAGTTCATATACAGGCTGCCCACTAAGTCCCTTACACCCCTTCCCTTAACTTCAGAATGACGGCAGCTATAGCCATGAAAGTTGTGCATAGGTATAATTAACAGGTTATGTGCTACGCGAAATTCAGCGTTCCTGTCTCGGAAAAGGACGATATAGGGCAAAAAAAGTGGACCAAAAAGTTTTATAGCATTATCGATTTAGTACAAAAATTCAACTTCTGGATATTAGTGCTATGAATAGAAGCCTTAAAACGTAAATTTATTTGTTGGCGATTTTCGATGTTCAAACTGTTCTCCGTCAGCTACAATGCACATTTGGATTCTTGTCTGAATTTCATGTTGCACATATCGGTTGGTAGACATTACAGGCCGAAGGTCCTGTAATGTTGACATAAATGGTCCTGTAATGTTGGCGGAAAATGTAATGTTGGCATAAATGGTCCTGTAATGTTGGCGGAAAATGTAATGCTGGCATAAATGGTCCTGTAATGTTGGCATAGGGAAAAGGATATTGGGCCCATTTTTATCAGAAATATGACATTTTTTTCTTTTGTCCATGTTTGATGACGTCGCATTTTCGCAAACGCTAATAAACAAACACGCATTTTAAGTGTTCTGTCCTTAGCATTAATATCCACAAAATATGTTTTTGCACTAAATCTCCATGTAGCGCTCTACAACTATGTGACTTTTTAGCCCTATATCGTGCCGGTTTCGAGATAGCAACGATAATTCCGAATTTTTCAGCCAGGTACCGCTGTAAATGGTTTCCTCGCGTAGTGCATACCCACTGTACTATACCCAGACACCACTTTCATTACTATAACTGCCGTCGTTCTGAAATCAAAGGGGAGGTGTAAGGAACTCAACTGGACAATGTATATACATGAGTTATGTATTTTAATTATCGTAATTAGAATGCATAACATACATAATGAATAAAATATATAAAATACAGGAATGCAAGAGTTCGATGAGATGATAAGTTGAAAATAAAGTTAAATACAATGAAAGTAAGGTTCATGCAATTTCCGCATATCGATCCGTATTATTTAAATAAATAGAAAAGAGCTTAATATTGTAACAAGAAACGCCTCCATCTCTCTCTCTCATTCCAAACTGAAATGGTTACTATTTTATGAGATTTCAGTAGAAAGATTGCATGAAAAATTTCTGAATTTATGAAAGCTTCCATATGTTAGATAAAGTATATGCCAACTAAATTATTATTTTAGTTCATCATGCAAATATAAGTAAAGTTTGGAATAGAATGACAGTTTTCGAATAAATTAATGGAATTGAGTATTTGCTTTGAATTTTGTAGAAGTTTTTTTGGAATTATGCTTTAGATAAAAATAATGTATAATTGAAAGTTTATGTTAGGAATCCGTCTTTTAAATGTTTTATTGTAGTATAAAATGAAAATTATGCGCAATTTTCTATTCGTTTATTGACAGTTCTCGGATTTAATTTTTGTCAGTTTATCAATGTTTACGATTTTTCTGTTATTTTCGCTAATGAATTAGAAAATTCATTTTGTCCGTTTAATTTTCTTGGCACTTTTCCGTTAGCCGGGCGCAAATGTCGCCAATTGTGAACCAAACGCGAGCCAAGTCGCCAAGAGCGAAGCGATTTTCCGTTGGCCGGGCGCAAATGTCGCCAATTGTGAACCAAACGCGAGCCAAGTCGCCAAGAGAATGGTTGTAAGAAATTTGGCGGAATTCTACATTATTTGGCGATTTTTCGCTTGAGCTCGGCTGACGGAAAAGTACAATTTTCTTCTTTCATTTATTTTGACTTCAAAGTAGAAATGTTTGACAGCAAATATCCAGTTTCAACGTGTATTTTATGCAGTGTAATGATTTTATCCACACAGACATTACTGCATGAATTAACTAAAATCAACTTTTAGAAATTCCTAAATTATTTTCTTAAAAGGCTTTCTCCGATTCTCGCAATTTTGAAAATTTAGGAAAATATATATCTGCTCCCTTTTTTCAAAGTCGGTATAGTTTTGTATAAAACACTATTTCTATTTGTGTTGAATCAGAGTTTTTAAACATTTGATTGAAAGTTCTAATAGAAACGGATTCTGATTAAAACGTTCTAAAAACCCACGAAATTAACCAGTTCTGTGGGAAAAGGCAAGAGGACAAGTTCATTATCTGCATGCCATATTTAAGAAGATAATGAGATACTTGGAAATTTACATTTTAAATCATATTTGCTTAGAGAAGAGTTGAAAGTTGACTTTCAGCTTCAACTTGGTTTATTGTCGAACTAGGATATCGAGCTTAGAAAGTTGAAAAGAAAATCCCCATTCCTTCACTTTTTCTCATTGCATGAAAATTAAGTATTGAATAAATAAAAGTAACCATTAGAGTTTGAATACGAGAGCATTATTAAAAATCCTATTCAAGTAATAAAAAAGCGTTTCATCGCTAGTTATTTCAATGAATACACATAAAAAATATTTTTGAATAATTACCGAGATGAAAAGCTCTGTCTTTCTACATGACGGTTGTTGGCAGTCTCTGAAAGTAAATAGATATTTTATGTATTGAAGATATATCTAAAATTTTTCATTTTCGTCCCAGATTGAATAGTTTTTAATATATTGTTACGAAACTGTAAACTTGTTTCCCTGCCATGCTAATCGTATGACAAGAAAGGGAGTTTTACAGAGGTAGTATATTGTTACGAAGCTGTAAATTTGTTTCCCTGACATGCTAATCTTATGACAGTAAAGACAGTTTTACAGAGGTTCTACTGGGAGCCAAGCCAATGAACTCCGACCCTGGCGACAAAAAGAAACGCTTGGAAAATTCATGAATTGTGGCCCTATCTCTATTGGGGACGGAAATATCAAGAACCTTTGAGAGAAGTCTATACCGAGAGCTCATCGGGTGAGAAAGTCGTCTTTGAGGCTTTGACCGCAGCGCAGTGCAAGCTGATTAACTAACAGACATTGAGCGTTCCTGAGATTTATTTGTGATCTGTGTTGCTAGTTTATACAAGTGCTCTTTTGTTTTTTAACCTGTGCTTAGTGTTTTGCTGAAATCATCGTGGAAAAAGCTTTATTTTTTTTATCTTACTTGTTGGATTGCATTCCGTAAACCCACAAGACGATTTTGCAACAATATGATGCTTTCGCATTTGGCATATATTTTATGAATGTCCAAATTCTATAATTTCAAGTTCAAAACTTATATGTTAGATTTCGGAAGTTAAATCCTCCCCCCCCCATGTTTTGCCTGTTTACACTGTCAAAGCGAATTATATGAATACTCACAATTACACTGTTTGTAAGGCACATAAATACAGCAAAAAACCCCCAAAAAAACATAAGAAAGGGGCAGTCCGCGTCGTAGATTTTTCTTGAAAACGTCGGGATAAAATCATAAAACAAGTGTTTCGTATTAATATGTAATTTAATTATCAGTCTCTTTAATACAATATTTACACAGAGTAATATAATAGTTACAGAATAGATAAATCACAAGCTACCACAGACCTTTGCTGTGATTTATTGTTATTTATATTAATTTGAGATTTATCTATTCTGTATCCATTATACTACTCGGTGTAAATATTGTAATAAAGAAATTGATAATTAAATTACATATTAATAGGAAATACTTGTTTTATGATTTTTCCCGACGTTTTCAAGAAAAATCTACGGCGCGGACCCGAACCGCGCTTTTCTTATGTTTTATTTAGAGAAGCCTTTCATGTCGCCATCTGTTGACAGTATATAGAACTACATTTCGCGTATGCGCAGTATAACATTATTTACTACAAATGCTCATATTTCCCGTAATATTCAAATGTTTGAATTCAAATTTTAATACGATGTTTCTCCTGTATTGTCAAGTATTCTGTAAGTTTCGTACAATTCGAAAGAAAACTCTGCATGTTATTATCAAAAAACATGCGGAGTTTGAAATTTTCAAATTAATACCGATTTTTACTTATATTCTGATAAATATATTTATTGTCTCACTTTGGTTCCTAGTAATAGTCCTCGAGCTCTTTAAAATGACACCAGAATCAATCTCCTATTTAAACACGTTTCCACGCTACACTTAATTATAACCTTACATGAAGCTAATTCAGAACAATCACGCGCATGCGCCTACACTGGTACGATGACGCCACAGGCAAAAAATACTATGCGACAAACTCTTACAGATATGATCGATCCGTGCTGGGGTCAACCATTCTTTTCGCATTATTAGTCTCGTAGTTATTAGAGATTCAAATCTGACGGTATTTGTCACACAAGAAAGTTCGACCTACTATCACTGTAACGAGCGGAAAGACGTTTTCACGTCAAAAAATTACGCATCATATTACAACACATCACATCAAAACTGAATTTCTATGTATGGAAAAAAGCAACAACAAGAGCAAAAGTTCTGAACAACCTCACAGAAGACAAAGGAAGCAACAACAAAGTTCACGAAACGAAAAGGAAACAAAAGAAAAATAAATTAAAAAAAACTTAAGATATTAAACAACATTACAGCATTTGTACAATTCAATAGAAATCATTTAAAATTTTATATCCGAAGAAGAAATATAAAACATAAATGTTAAAGAAACAATGATATTTTTTGACAACGTTTCATCAGTCGCCAAGTGAATGGTTGTAAGAAATTTGGCGGAATTCTACATTATTTGGCGATTTTTCGCTTGCGCCCGGCTAACGGAAAAGTACCCTACATTGAATAAAAATGAGCAGTTTATGAGCGAGATTTTGCGTATACACTACTGATTTTCATTCCTCAATGCTCGTTTGTTCAATCTGAAAATTTCCCACCCATGACAACATTTGAATTTTCTCAAGATTTCACAACTCAAATTCAAATTACATATTACAAGCAGCTTCCCATGCATTATCTTATGGAAAAATCTTGCTAAGGGGACACTTTTAAGCTGTAAAACCAACGTTTAAAATGTTTTGTCGCCTTCGGTAGCATTAATATAAAAGAATACGAAAAACTCTTTGTCACTTGGCAATATCATGCATTGCAGAATTCAGTGTAAAATTAATATGGCACATTTCTCGGCCGGGATGAGCCCAAAACATTTTCAGCACTTAATCGGAACAGATAACCTCCTTTAAAGGGAAGCGATGTCTGCCAATTTTTGTTACCCCAAACGGCAGTGGGGAAATGTATCGTGTCCTCCTTGTACTTTATCCAAACCATTTGTTTCCCCTTCACACTCTATCTTCTTCCGCAGTCTCACATCCCCCGATTTATTTCCTCTTCATAAAACGACGTTTTTATCTAACTTTCTCTAAAAAGACGAGCGCATTTATTCTGGAGTGGGTTTACTGAGCATTCCTTCCTCTTTGGCTCAGGGCTTTCGAAACAGGGTACTTTTCCATTAGCCGGGCGCAAGCGAAAAATCGCCAAATAATGTAGAATTCCGCCAAATTTCCGTTAGCCGGGCGCAAGCGAAAAATCGCCAAATAATGTAGAATTCCGCCAAATTTCCGTTAGCCGGACGCAAGCGAAAAATCGCCAAATAATGTAGAATGCCAAATTTCCGTTAGCCGGCGCAAGCGAAAAATCGCAATATTGAATTCCGCCACCTTTGTTGCCGGGGCAAGCGAAAAAATCGCCAAATAATGTAGAATATTCCGCCAAATTTCCGTTAGCCGGGTGCAAGCGAAAAATCGCCAAATAATGTAGAATTCCGCCAAATTATTCCGTTGACTGTTTAGTCTTTCGCTTCGCTTGGCGACTTGGCTCGCGTTTGGTTCACAATTGGCGACATTTGCGCCCGGCTAACGGAAAAGTACCCGAAACAGTTTACTGCAGGCGAAATAAAAAAAATCAAGTTGATGCAAACAGAATGGAGAAAGAAAACCCGACCACCACATCAACTGCAATTGTATGAGGTTCGCGGAATGCAAATATAAACCAGCGGGAGTGGTCTCCCCTAAACTTTCTCGTATACTTTCTAAGTGGAGATGCGTCAAAATCTCGAGTTCGAATTTTTTTGACGATTACAATACTTTCTCTCTGTATACTTCGTATACGAGAAAGTGAAACCAACAAACAAACCTGAAATCAAATATCTGTTGCCACGTTTCAAAAAAATATTATTTTGAAGCAGGTGCGATAAAATAGGCAATGCAATGAATACTAAAGCGAAAATTCTGCTTTGGAATTGAATTCCCAAGAAAACAATTTATACTACCACAACCGTAACAATTGCAAAAGCGCGTGAATAAAAGATTTGCTGAAATAATGAGATCGATTTGAATTTTATTTACAGCAATAAAAAAATTGTTACAATTCATGTTTGAAAACATTATTTATTATTGTAAATAAAATTTACAACAATAACAGATTGCTACCAGCACTTTGCGCATGAGAATCGGATTAAAAGAAATTGAATATGCAATTTGAACGCCCCTTTTCGACGGATTTGGCCCAAAATTTTATACATACCTACATTCATGACGATAAAACTGTGTACCAAATTTTATCCATCTAGCTATTCAAGTTTTTGAGTTATAGTGTTCACATGACCGCGGACATGCAGATAGACAGACTTCCCGTTGACAGAATTTGTCCAAAATTTGATAGAAACCTACAAATTATGTCTAAAGATCACATACCTAATTTCATCCCCGTAGCTCTAATAGTTTTTGAGTCATCGTGTTCACAGATAGACATGATTCCAAAATTGTGTTTTTCGGACTCAGGGAGGTCTAAAGCATGGAGATCCGTCAAAATCTCGAGTTCGAATTTTTTTACGATTACAATACTTTCTCTTTGTATACTTCGTATACGAGAAAGTAAGAAAAAGGCGGAGGCCATCGCATCCAATTTGATTCTGAGCAGGGATGAAACTCTCCCCTTGCATTTTGCTGAGGGGAGTTTTTCAGGAGAAGAAGCAAACTGGTAGAGGAAGACAGTGTTTGAATCTGTCAGACTTTTGGGTGGACTAAACAACCAAAAAAATTTTTTGCAAAGCTTCGCCTTTGTACATAAAATATTTTTGTGGTATATTAATGATGTCTCTTTTGTAACAGTGGTTTTGTTACATATTTTATTAACATCAAATGTTGAATTTATTAGAAAGAAGGTGGACCTCCAAAAGTTGTTTCAATGCTGAAAATTTAACATAGAAATATGGAAAGGTTTCAGGTATAAAGCAATAAATGTTTGCTACTGAAAGTGAACATTTTCTTGCATTATAGGGTGCAACAATTCATAACATTTCTTAGACAAGATAGCAGGACTCCCAACCATTCACGTTTCTTGCAAACACAAAGTTTTGAAACGGCTTTCGTATTAAATATTAAGGACTAGCAGTACGCGCACGGCGTTGCCCGTGGAATCAGGACTTCAACAAAATAAAAAAAGCCCACATCCAATTACATAAATGAAAGTTTTAAAAACGAAATCAAAACAGAAATATGTATATTATTGAGTTTGTCCGCCTCTTTTTCCTCTCGACCGAGTACCGTTAATCCAAAACAATGTTAAAAAATTACAATGTGATATTTATTACACCGCAAGCAAAGTATGAAAGGCAAAGAATTAAGTTAAGACACGCTTAAAAATAATAATTTAAGTCACCGAGTAAAAAAATCGTCTCCTCGTAGAACGCGAAAGTAATGACGTCACCTGCCGTGAAAAAAGGAAGGTCACATAACCAGCCATTGAAATTGCGACAATGCAATCGGGGAATCTCAGGAGGTCCCGTTGGGAGCGGTCGCTAGCAAAAACACTGTTTGTAATTTTCAGGGAAAAATTAATTTAAAGAAAACGGGAAAAGGTATTTTGACGGTTCTTGTTTTAATTCCGACAGAAACGTTCCAGTTATAAGTTGAAAAATATTGAAAATGATAGCGTTATTAGAAAGGCGGATGCGAGAATTTCAAGAAATCCGAATCAAAGATGACCATAAAAGTGACTATTTTTCAAAAATTTTTCAAAATTCAGTAAATTACGTTAGAAATTCAAAACTAACTTCATTAGAACGGAAATCGTGTGCTCTTTCCGATGGCGTATCAATTTTTGTCGTACAGTTATCCGAAACCAAGCTATTGAGAAATTAGTGCGAAAAATTACCCAAAACAACACAAAACATTAAATAAAAAATTTTCTAGATTAAATTTTAAAATTTCGGCTTCGAGGTGCATTGAGTCACCATTAAGACTACCTGTGTGCCAAATTTCATTGCTGTAAGTGCGATAGATTCGTCTGGACATTGTACGCAGACACACACACACAAACATTGCTTTTTATAAGTATCGATATACAATATATTAAATCTCACTACTCTGTCAAAATAACAAGAATTCGAAAATATTCTTAGCACTATATAGGAATAAATGCTGTCTACTGTATGCTCTCCGTCTATTATTCTGTATTATTACTAAAAGGCACTGTAATTGATTCAAACTATCTGTTTCACTTTCGCATTCTATTTGCTTCTGAAACAATGTTGCCGCCAAATTTATTCCCCCTCTATATACGGGTATGTTTATATTCTTTAGTCTATAAAGTTTCAAAGGGACCTCGACTGTTTCTACCGATCCCATTTGTTGAGGTTTCCGGTTACATTTCTCTTACTTTATCCGAAAGTGTTCACTAAAGTTTAAAGGCGTTGGAATAAAAATTCAGAAAACAAATAGAAAGGCAAAGATGACCTCAGCTTCTGTTCGGAGTGACTGTATAAAAGTAGAAAAAAAAGAACATTCGAATGAAACATGGGCAGGAGCGAAACTGTTCCATTCCATTTTCCTGGGAGGAATTCCTTAGGGGTGGACAGAAAAAAATCGAAGAGGGGGGGGGGCTATGGTTTAAAAATGTCGTTCTTTCTTTTTTGAGTACCTAAAACCGGCAAAAGAAAAAAAAAGTCCTACGGTATTGCTTTCCATTGAAGAAATAGTTTTTCAGAACAATAAATTTTTCTTGTTTTGTGCATCTTTTTACGTCACGTATTTTGCTATTTTCAATGTGGAAATTGTGACAAAATAATTAGTATGACAAAACAAGTAAACATTAAAACCCAGTTATTATATATCTAAGCGGGTATTAGTACTAATAAACCGCGTTATATACTTTGCCATTGATTTCGTTTTGAGATGATTTTATTTGATTTTTTTCATTAATTAACCCTGTGTCGAAGTAGTTTAATATCAATTTTTGATGATAAATGCATTTTCACTCAACCTATTATTTCTCAAATTCACCCGGATTCGTGTATAGTTGAAAAATGTTACCATATGTATTAAAATCGTAGTTTTTAAACTGATTTAATTTCAAAACAAAATAATTATTTTTAATCCAATAACAGGTGAAAGGACTAAGTGAATTAGCCAGAAGTGTAGTTTTCGTTCCAATAAGCGCTTTTCGAATATATTATAGCTTTTAAACAAATAAGTATCGGACATGTATTTTGAAACATCATTACTGATGATAATGATTGGATTAAAATATTATTTGAATTTATACAGATTATTCGATTTTCGTAAAATAACTTTTTCTCATGAATTAAGGAAAGCTGAAAGATTGTTTGAAATTTCATTATTAGATTACTTCAGGTTTTACTTTTTCTAAGCATTCTTTTCGCCTACACAAGACGTTTGACGCATGTAGCGTAATTCTTCTTATGACACAATTAGCAATATTTTTGTCATCTTTTTACAGACAAGTAATGGCAAGTTTGTTGAAGACCCTCCCTCTCTCTGGAGAATATGATTTTTCGCCTGAAACTGAACCACAAAGAACAGACATTGTTTCAAAATAATTCCGAGTTTGAAGTTAGCTAAAATTCACAAAGCTTGGTTACATTGCATTACATTACATTACACCACCTGCATCCCCGTGTTTAGAGCCATTTGGCTCCTTTCCGGGTTGGATGGATGGAGGTGAATTTTATTTTTTAAGAAAGGTCAAAGCAAATAACAGGAACAAAAACAAATAACAATGAAAAAGAAACATACACTGGACAGAACAACATAGAAAACAAAAAAGAAAAAAAAATGCGTAGAGGGGAGAAAAAGCCATAAGTAGCCGGAAGTGTGTGTCAGTCTGGGTGGATGCGAGCTCAATTATTATCCTCTACAATGAGAATGTTCTCATCACATATGAAACGCATTAGGAGTCGAAGTCGGGTTCTTGAGAAGTTGTTCGTGAGAATGTTTTTCAACCACTGTAATTTAAGCGACGCTGTAGGAATTTGGAAATGCCAGGAGACGTTAAACCGACATTTTGTGGCATAGTGCATTGGATCTCCTTTTTCTCCGCACGAGCAGTTGTCATGTGTTCGAAGATTGGAGCGATGAAGGTATGAAGAGAAGGGCCCGTGTGGTTAGCTACAAGTGACCGAATCTTCGGTGAATGGTGCATCGTAGTTTCTTCGGGTCAGGTGTGTAGAGGAGCCGGAACGCCGTTCCGACACTGCCTTTTTTTCATGAGAAATAAATAAGAAAAAAAATTCTGAAAGCGTCCTTAAAACTGCTCGATTTTTGTCACCCAGATTAGAACGTTCCGTCACTGCTTATTTTGCGACTGCACCAGTGTTTCAAGAAACAGAAGGAGCTCCATGAAATAATGCATGCATAGTAATATAATGCAGTTTCTTGGATTTACAAATAAAGAGTTATAATGGATCATCGATGCATAAAAATACAGAGATATAGAGTTTTATTATATAAATTATCGATTATTATTTAAACTAAAATATATCGATTACAGTAAAATTTCTATGAACCGTCACCGACAGAACCAGAGCTGTCACAGATAACCGAATGGTCTGATAACAAGAATCTCTTAATATACAGGGTGTCCACACTTATCGTGATCAAAAGCTAATTTCTAAATTGTTAGAGATAGACATACAGTTCCAATTGGAAAAATGCTTTAAATGAAGGGAAGAATTATAATATATGTTTTTTGAGTCACTAAATATATTTCTGAAAAAAATTCGAATTCTAACATTTTATTCGGTCCCCCGATCCTATCAGTCATATTTAGTAAAATATTCTTGACATTCTAAGATTTTAAGCAAAAAAAGTACCACTCTTCTGCGACTAAAACTGACCGAGTTCTGGAGCTTCGAATTTCATGATTTTTAACCAATCAGCGGCCTCGTCGAGCAAGTGCTGTGCATTGATTGGTGGATCGTCTTCAAGACGGCTATCGAAATGGTGTAAAGTGGTCTAAGGCAGCGATATTCAAAGCTCCATAACTCGGTCAGTTTTAGTCGCAGAAGAGTGGGACTTTTTTTGTTTAAAATGATAGAATGACAAGAATACTTTACTAAATATGACCGATAGGATCGGGGGACAGTATAAAAAGTTAGAATTCGTATCTTTTCCAGGAATATATTTATTCCCTCATTTCCCTTCATTTAAAGCATTTTTTCAATTGGAACTATATGTCTATCTCTAACGGTTCAGAAATTAGCTATTGGACCACGGTAAGTGTGGGCACCCTATATATGTGGCGAATCCTGACGTCTGCACCCGTAACTGAACTCTGGCAGCATTATATAACTGAGCAGAACGAACTTTGAAGCAGTCTCGTTGAGTCTGGCTTGTGCATGTATTCCAGTCGCGTTGGAGCTGTTATCAGAAGGCTGCGTGTTCATATCACGTCCGGGTCACCAACTTGTCGGGGTTCAAATGGCTATAACACACCAACAATTACTCTTAATCAGAAGGCATCTTGGTGGGACACAAGAAGATATTCCAACGTTAACGATTATTTTATTAAAATGCTCCAAAGACTGTAAATTAGATTTAACATTTAAAAGTAGGTTAAAACAAGATTAAACATAGATGCAGTAAATGCAACGTGTTGAAGTAGACGCTGATATCGCAACTGCATGAACACAGCTCCAACGCGACTGGAATGCATGCACAAGTCAAACTCAACGAGACTGCTTCACAGTTCATTCTGCTTAGTTATATAATGCTGCCAGAGTTCAATTCCGCAGTTACGGGTGCAGACGTCAGGATTCGCCACATATATGTACAGTAATGAGATTTCATTACTGGATTGGGAAGAAAATGGAAACAAAATCCTTTAAAAATGAATAATACGTACATGTTATTTTTAATTTTACAGAACAATATAACTTCAATATAAGAGTACAGAACGCCGCCCTGTGTCCCCGTGCCTGATACCATTACAGCAACTGAACCGGTTGAATGGACACAGGACAATAATATTAGAGTACAGAAATATATTGTAATACTAGAAACTTACGTTACTTTTTAATTTTTAGAAGATGACGGATGACAGAAATCGACGGTTGAAGGAGTGGCGATTAATCGAGGTTTTACTGTAGTTTTAAATACATCAGATCTAATCCCATATTGAGATCTAATTAACTGAAGATAATAAAAATCTATGTGTATATGGAGGGTCCATGTTTTGCGAATTTTGAATGGCAGTGCGGAAATGTTATATTTTCTGCACCATAATGATTCGAACGCATAATTCGATCTCTATCCACCAGGCAGCAGAAGCGATTACAAGTCCATTGCTATTTTAAATGCAGTTGATCTACTTTGAGAGCTGTTTTCTCAGAAACGAATCTCAAGGAAACTTCCGTATAACTTTCCCTGTACTATTAGCTTGAGTTGTCGTCCACTGAAGCGTATGGTACTGGTCACTGAATGGTATGCAAAAGACGAGGTTGTGGCATCATCGCGGCATCTGGCAGTATCTCGATCTGCATGCAGATCGGATCCGCCCTCTTTGTGACGTCACCTATCAACCAATAGCGAGCTGCCTGTTGCAGTATTTAAGGACTGATAGCTACTGTTCATTCTCTGCTCTTCCTCTTTTGTATCATTTGATTAGATAGCTGTATAATGATTTTATGATTTAGTATTTTAATTTAATTGTTGTTTCATTAAATTTGTTATTTCGTTATCGAGTAGTCTTGCTTCGATTTCGTCACCAGTTACGCTCAATGGAGTACTTCTGATTTATGCGGAATACAGGTATGATAGATCGAGAAGCCGAGTAAGTAGGGTAGTATCGTACTAGATAACGTGTAGCACTTGAGTGTCAATAGTTCTATGTACCGACTACCTCAGCAACTATCTCGCCTCTATCAATGCTGTGAAGTTAACTTGACCTGGACATAGGCCCTAGAAGTTACAGGCGAAAGCGAGAAGCTATCCTTTCTGTCTTTTAATTTAGCCAGAACTGGGTTTTCGAATACTCCTTATTAGCGCTCGTCCAACTAATGCTCCTTTTTTTCTTCTTTTCTTGTTTCTCCAAGTTACTCTCAATTCTCTTTTGTTCCTCTGAAACACTAATGTATGGAAAATTGGTGAAATAAAATTAAACTAAGGTTATAGTGAAAATTGTTTTATTTCTTAATAAAATATATTACAATGTCAATTCTTTTGTTTTGAATTCTTCAAGCAAACTTCCGCATAACTTTCCCAGCTTGAGGTGTCATTGACTGAAGTGTATGGCACTGATCACTGAATGGTATGCAAAAGTTTGCAAAGTTTCGACGTCCTGCACAAAACAGCCCTCGTGTGACGTCAAAGTATTAATATAAGTAAATTATAAACTTATATTCACAATTTTCTCATCAGAAATGGGAATGAAAAATAGCTAATCATTAATTCAGCTGACGGCATGTATATTTTGATTGTAAAATAAAAATTAATTTAATGTAATTTGAAATACTTTCTTGGTTAAAAATACTGTCTTTGAATTGAATTTCACATTTAATTGAAGCTGCACAGCAGATAGAAAATGAGAGGCAATTACAAACTTATAATTTAATTTAAAAAGTAATTAAGAATTTATGATCTGGAAACGAGTCTCATTTTAATTATATGGAAACCAAAAGAATTTCAAAATGGAAAATATGCCGAAAACATTTCAGTGAAGCTTGGAATTTTAATTACTAATAAAACCTTATACCACTGAGACATTACAGAGACGTATTGAAATAACAAAAACAATGAATTTTAAGTGTTCTTTTAAAGGAAGAATGTATTTCGAACATAAATTGCAACGGAAATCGCCCGAGGTATTAGATGCAACAGGGGTATTCGATTCTTTCGAAAAATAATTTGGTGTGCAAAATTAAAATCAAGATGTCTCAAGACTGAAATTAATTACTTGTCTTCGTTTGAAACAAAACAAGATTGGAAGTATTCATTACACTTTAAAGAGGACATAAGGGAAAGGAGGGTAAGAGTACGCACCTAGTGGATTTTTCGTTATAAAAATGAGAATTGAAAAGTCAGAGCCTCGAAAATATACTGAATCATAGTTTATTAACTTAGGAAGAAGGGTACAAAAAATGAAAATTTTAGCTTTAAATATATATATATTACGAAACGCAAGAAAAAAATGCCAAATGCGTACTCTTGCCCGACGTGGCGGGTAAGAGTACGCAGGACGTGAGGCCAAGAGTACGTACCCTGAAAATTTAGCAGTAGTCGCATACAAATGCTCCACTGCCTTCGTAACTGGAACATTCCTCATGCCACCACTCCTTACATAATTCACACCGGATTATGTAAGGAGAGGGGGGTGCCAGCTCAGGTGTCGTCCTCGTCATTTGACTGCGGTCCAAAATTACCAGCCCGTCCCAAAATAGCCCTCGTGTTGTTCCAAAACGGGACGTTAATATAACTAAACTAACCAACTCGCCTCCGTGAATGGAGAGGCGCAGGTTCGAGACCCGATTCCTCGGAAGAACCGTCATTATACGGGCCTGCTGCACGCTCAGTCCTTCGAGGGTCAAACGTCCTCCCGCTGGTATGGTGCGGAAGTTTGGAGAGGGGGTTGCCTTCTCTCGTCTCGTCCTCCCCATCTTACAAGGCTTCATAGTACGAGGTCCGTCACCAAAATGACCTTGAAAAAGGGACGTTAACGTAATTAAACCAAACGATTTACTTGCGACCTTCTTTCTTGTGAATTTATAGCTTGAAGCAGACAGAGAGTCTGGCTCATTTCTCCCCCCCCCCCTATTTTCAACAGCTGCAGAAATTGGAATGCAAAACTTTTCTTCAGCAAGAGACATTTTAGACTACATCAAATTTTATTAAGCTAAAATATTCACACTTCGAATCATATATATTTTCTACGCCCCACAATTATGATACAATAAGGAAATTGAGGGCAATATATATGATAAAACTATTGAGAAAACCAATATTAGAGTATCATTAATTCATGGTTTAGGTGAGACTTCCTTTTTAATATTCATGGAAACATGAAATTTAGATCTTTCAGACATATTTGCATAATGACATAGGTTATTGACATAATACAAATACACACAACTTGTTCTGCTTGGTCTTAAGGTTTTAATTAGAATTTGCAGGTCCTAGGCTAAGATCTTGTAATCAAGAATATTATAAATTAATGATCCAGAAGTACAAAGAGGCAAAAAATATTTACTTGTATGTATGGAGAAAATTATTTGACGTAAATTAAAGAATGTTACCTTTCGAAGAACAAATCTGATGACGAGTAAAAAGTAAATACTTTGTATGCTACAGCACACGCACGTGTAGTATGCATGCACATTCTTTTACAAACTTTAAACACTTTAACACCACACCGCCGTCTCTAGAGCTCATGTGCCTCCTATCCTGTTTGGTATAGATGTAGGTGGACTTGATTGAGTTGCAAAAAAAAATTGCATACAGAAGAATGGCAAATGGAGAAATTACATAGCTGGTGTTTAAACATAGAATTGACATCAAAATAAAGGAATATATACAATGTCTTGATTATCACGCTTGCGTTCTTTTCTTTTACGAAGTTATTAATGTTTCAATTGATTGTAATGATATACTGAGCTCAATAGATTTCGCTGTGCCCGCCAGATTTTTAAGAGTTCCTTTCCAAATTTAGATTCAAAATTTAATTATACTAACAGGTTCTCGTTATATAGGTTTTAGAAAATTTTTAACACGTTCTCTGATGAACTTGACATTTTTAATATGTCTCTTGGTGCTTTTAAGTCGAAATGTTTGCATCTTTTAAATACACGATATGTTTTATTTTGCCTTTCTACAACATTTTAGATTTTTAGGCTATTTGATTTTCCGTGTTCTTATGTATTCGACCAGTTTTTTGGCTCCGTGTTTCATTTATTTTTATCTTAAGTGTTGCATTTTTTTAATCTCAAGTGTGTATTTACGTTTTTAAACTTTTAAACTCCCGGTGTGTTTTTTATTAGATTCGGTGTTTGCGTGTTTTGACTTTCTGACCCTTGCTTTTTGGAAATGAACTTTAAATTTTAAAAAAATAATACGGCTTTTGGTGTCATAGTGCGTCTTAAAGTTTTGTGATTATGCGTTTTCGTTTTTAATTATGTATACGTTTGCATAAGTTTTATAATTTTATGTGTTCTCTGTGTTCTACTTTTTGCTTTCTAAGGCATATTCTTTTTTATTTACTCATTGTGACTTTTGTTCTTTGTGTGTTTGTCAGCACTCTGTAGATGGAGTTTTCTCTGTAGTGTGCTTTGCTTTAAATAAATAAATAAATCACGGTGTGAATGAAAGACAAATGATGAATGAAGATGAGGACGAACAACTTAAAAAAAAGATTCCCGCTGAAATATTTAAAATGTAATTTAATTAAGAAATGATTCTGTATATAAATTGCTTTAGTTAGAGTTGCTTCCCGAAGTAAAAAATACAATATTATCAATATGGGCATATAATTTTTGTAGCAAAAAAAAAAAAAAAAAAACGTTTATTTGCCCCGGAATATGCTAAAAGAGTTCGAATAAAAATTTTCAAAATAATTTTTCATCTGATATTTTTAATAAGCGATTTAGTTTCTTAGCATTCTAGATTGGTGACCAACGGCTTTCCACATTCAATTTCACGAATTTCAAACAACTTGTGGTAATTAAAGTCATGTCGATGAGCCAATTTGAATAACAACATAAAATTAAAAGAGGTTTAATTGTATTCTTTTGGAATTCCAAGCTTCCTATCACTTTACCAGCTTATGTAAAATATCTACTCGGACTTAATTTAAAAAAATCTATGCAAGAAAATAACTAATCTAACAGAGTTATAAACTAGCCAGTCTTTCTTTTAAAAAAGATTCAGGAATTGATTACCCAAGAAACCGTTAAACCCCCGCGGAGAGACAGACTCGATTTATTGGGCGTACCAAAGATCGGATATCGATGTCATAAATAAACTGTCACACACTCAAAGTTCTCTTTTATGTGGAAGGCTTTTGTTTCTGTCTGTTAACAAATAATCTGTAGTTTACAATGAATACTGAAAGATGTATTATCTTTTTTTCATGGGTCATAGATACCTCTAAAGGACGATCAATAATCTGTGGCGCTATTTGTATAGCAATCATGAATATAACTGATTTATAGTGACTGGTATTGTATTTTACTGAAAATCAGCATTCTAAGCCAAACAGAGTTTTCCCTGTAAAATGATTTAGTTTGATATGAAATTCTGATAAAGAAATCAGCTTTATTTCACATCCTTAATAACTCAGTTATCTTATATTTTGTCATTATTTCTTAAAGTGTTATTTAATTTCAGGATATTTTAAGAAACGTACTTTTGTGGTGTGCAATATTTCCAGTCCTTTACGATTTGTATAAAAAAATCTTGATTGCTTAATAAATCTTGATTGCTCAAATAATGTTATGTGTATATGTCATTCTAATAACAAATATTTCTTTTCAGCTTTTCGGCAAGATATGCTTTATATAGTATCTGGTTATCCTTTATTAGACAGTGTAATGTATACTAGTGTAGATTTAAATTTAATCCATAAGAGATTATGCCATGTCAATATTCTTATTATTAAGGATATGTGCAAAAATAAATCGGTTAAAGGGTTGGAGAAAGTAAATATTAAAATAGATAATGAATCTTGTATAGCTTGTAATGTAGGTAAAGCAACAAGAACGTCTCTGAAAAAGAATTATGTGTACAAACGAGTAACAAAGTCTGTTTTGGACAAAGTCCACATGGATTTATGGGGACCTGCACCTGTTAATTCTTTGGGGGAAAGTAAATATTTTCTGTCCATAATTGATGATTTTTCTAGAAAAATAAATGTATTTACTCTTAAAAGTAAAAGTGAAATATTTTCAATTTTTAAAGAGTACTAATCTAGGGTACAACGCGAATTAGGAAGGAAACTTAAAAGTGTTAGGACCGACAACGGAATGGAGTTTTGTCATAAAGATTTTGAGACATTTTTAAGAGATTTGGATATTAGAATTGAGAGAACATCTTTCTATACACCGGAATTAAATGGTATAGCTGAAAGATTCAATAGGTCAAGTATGGAAACGGTCAGAACTATGCTGCAAGATAGTGGCTTACAACCAAGGTTTTGGGCGGAAGCACTTCATGTCTATGTTCATACTAAAAATCGGTGTAGTCATAAATTAACAGAGGGAAAAATGCCGATGGAAATATGGTCGGGACATAAACCCTCCATTAGACATTATCGTACATTTGGTTCACTAGCATATGTGTATGTACCAACAGTTAATAGAAATAAATTGCAACCCAAAGCTAAAATTGGAATATTGGTAGGTTACGCTGTGAATAGAAGAGGATACAGGGTATGGTTACCTAAAGAAAGGAAAGTCGTAGAAAGTATTCACGTTAAAATTGATGAAACGAAGAATGGCGTGAAAACTTTGTTTGGTAAAGTTAAACATTATGACTATGCTATATATCAATTGGATCAAAATTTAAATAACGATAGTGATTGCAGGGCACAGGATGAAAAATCTAGTTCACCGAAAACCCCCTCATCGTTAGATATTTCAACTTGGATTAGATTAGAAAAACCTAGGAAAAAAAGTAAAAGGATAGATGTTTATTATTATCCTCCTAGTAAAGAACGACTTAGATCCATAAATGATGTTGAAATTTATTGTGAGAGAAACAAATTAGAGTTTGACCCTAATCAGTTTAACTTTAAACCAACAACAACAAATACGCGTTTTGAAGAAAAAACGGAATGTGATAATGAAACTAGTTCAGATTCCGTAGATGAAGCAAGCTTTGTAAATGATATTTTTCAACACGAGATATATATGACTGAAATCCCCAAAACATTTAAAGAAACTCAAATTTCTCCAGATAAAGAGAAATGGGACGAAGCTATGTCGGAGGAAATTAAATTAATGCAGAATAGAAAGGTTTGGGATCTTGTTGAACCAAAATCAAATATGAAAGTTTTAGGTTGTAGATGGGTATACAATATTAAACATGATGAGAAAAATAATGTAAAGAAATATAAATCGAGTTTGGTAGCACAAGGGTTTAAGCAAAGACCGGGTGTTGATTTTACTGATGTATTTGCACGACTTGTGAATTTTGATATAATTAAATTTTTATTCGTTTTGTTAGTATGTATTTTAGGGTGGAATCATGCTCAGATAGATGTAAAGGGAGCATATTTGTATGGAAACCTGGATATTCTCATTTACATGCAGCAACCCGAAGGATTTGCTGTAAAAGGATGCGAACATTATGTTTGCAGGTTGCATAAGAGTATATATGGTCTTTGCCAGAGTGGTAGACAATGAAATATTGAATTAAATGAAATTTTATTTGGACTTGGATTTCATCAAAATGAGTTATGTAATGGTCTATATACTAAAAATAATTGTATTTTATTGGTATACGTAGATGACATTGTCGTTTTCAGCAAATCGCAAAGTGATCTTGAAAATTCAATTCTTAATATAAAAATTAAATTGGAAATAACAGAGTTGGGAGCAGTTAGATACCTACTTGGTGTAAATTTTGAGCGTATCGGGGATTCTGTGTATTTGCATCAGAATACATATATAAATAAACTTAAGACTAGATTCAAAAATTTGCAAAGAAGGCGAATTACGTTACCTTTGAAAGTAGGTTATATTTTACCTGATAGAGTAAAAGAAAATGAGAACAGAAACGGAACTTATGAGACAGATTCCATATAAAACATTAATTGGATGCCTATCGTTTATTGCAAAAAGGTCCAGGTCAGATATTGCATTTGCTGTAAACACAATGTCACAATTTTGTAATGGATATACGTATCATCATTGGACTATTGTTGTTGATATTTTAAATTATGTGTTTAATACAATGTATTATAAAACAAATCTTTCGGATACTCATAATACTAGGTTAACTATGTATTCAGATTCTAGCTGGGGATGCAAGTTAAATGATAGACATTCTACAAGTGGATATATTATGTTATTTGGAAATGTACCAATAACATGGAAATCTCAGAAGCAAAAATGTATTGCATTAAGCTCAATGGAAGCTGAATTTATAGCACTAACAGAAAGTGTAAAATGTATTATTTGGTATTCTAAAATTTTAAAAGAACTTAATTTAATTGATTTCAGAATGCCGGAATTGTATTGTGACAACCAAGCAGCTATTCATTTTTCGAAAAATAATATTGAGAATAGTAAAACTAAACATTTTGACATCAAATATAAATTTGTTCGAAAATTATTATATGATAAAGAATTTGAACTAAATTATCTAAATTCTAAGAAAAATTTGGCCGATTTCTTAACAAAACCTCTTGTAAAAGAGAAATTTCTTTCGGTAATAAAGGTTATATTTCAAAAGGATTCAGTGACTGATGGGGCCGAATGTTGGAAATTCAAATGAAATTGTTCAGTCACTGAATGAAACGCATCTCATTGCTTAATTTTCATGACGTAGCCGAAGTTACGGCACTAGTCGAAGTTGATTGGTTGTTACAATCTATATATTGTTCATTTGTGTTTTTAAGACAAGCAGTCGAATGGATGGCTGTCAGTGAGTGTGTAAGCTGCAAGACAGCAGCATGTCTTTATTTTTTAAGTA
Source organism: Araneus ventricosus (assembly GCA_013235015.1). NCBI lineage: Eukaryota > Metazoa > Arthropoda > Arachnida > Araneae > Araneidae > Araneus > Araneus ventricosus. The sequence goes on along the minus strand of BGPR01005515.1, from coordinate 5,182 downwards.
AACTGGATTAAAGCTCTTTTGTATTTTAAACTGCTTGGTATCTGCGTTAACTCTGCAACGTTACACTCGCGACATGCCAACAAGTGCGCGCTTATATTATTAGTGCGGTCTTATATTAGCAGTGCGGTCTTATATTATTATTGCGCGCTTACATTATTATTGCGCGCTTACATTATTATTGCGCGCTTACATTATTACTGCGCGCTTACATTATTACTGCGCGCTTACATTATCAGTGCGCTCTTACATTATCAGTGCGCGCTTACATTATCAGTGGGCTCTTATATTATCAGTGCGCGCTTCTATTTTTAGTGCGCGCTTATATTAAATGCTCTCGATATTGTTTTACGGCAATTATTCGGCAAAACTGTCAAAATTTATCTTATAGTTAGTTTTTATAGTTTAAAACACTTATCATATTATTGTTTTCCAAATTCAAACATATGAATGACATCTTCAGCTTTTATAACACTGACTGACGTAAATTACAATATTTCAACGGAAGTTATCCTGCCTATTCTTTCATATTAATCGTAAAGATATTATTATATCCATACAACTTATACATAAGAGCATTTCGGTTCTCCTACAGACTATTTCTATGAAAGATATTATCCTTTTGTGTCCATGCAAAAATGGCTGTCATTGGAGACTGCGTCTTTTTCTGCTAAATATGGAGGAAGTGGAAAGCAAAGGATGGATGGCACTGTAGTAATAATTCCGTTTTGATGTTCCGATGAAACCTTATTTGTACATTATGTTGTTCACAGACTGAAGCCACCATTTTTCTTTCAAAGGAGAAACAAGTGAGGAATAAAAGACTAAAATGATGCATGCGCCTCCGTTTGCGAGTATGGAAAATTTGAGAACATTATTACTTTAAAAAAATGCGTTTGTGTGCTTCTTCATCTTTTTAATCTTTTGGTTTTCTCTATGATTAGCTATTCAATTTTTCAAAGGTTTCGCTCTGAGTTAATTAACCTTTTAAAGAGCTAATTTTTTCTAGTAGTCTTACAGTAAAATGGCTTTGGGCTTGAGATACATTTAAGAAAAGAAATTCATTTAGCTTATTCGATGACATTAATTTTTTTCTATTAATTTTGCTAATTAATAATTAATTATCAAGTCCAGACACGTCATTATGGTTTGAGAAAAGAAATTAGAACATCTCGGGTTTTGTTTCATCGAAAAAATTGACGAGAATTTTATTCCAATCTTAAAAAATGCATTTAAAAATTAATGAATTTGATAGTAAGTATACTTACAACGGTCTTATAATGGGTTAGAAGGTATTCATTATTTGTGGTTTTCACTATTCGGTCGGTTTTTCAAAATTCAGTCTCATTGAATACTTTCTTTCTATCATTCGATTTTACGAACCTTGAAATATTTCTTGTTTCCATTCTCTTTTCTGCATCTTCAGTATTTTTTCTCAAATGTCATTTGGAATACACATTTTTTTTTGCTTTCCTGATTCACTTCCCAAATTAATCATGCATCACAAATAATCCTCTCTGAATCAGATCATTGTCACTTCATCATTGGAAGCTAATCATTTGGTTTTCGCATGGTTTAGTATAATAAAATTTTCTGAACCTGTTGCCATTTTTTACCCTCTATTCATACATTCTGGTTTTATTGCATTTATATTCGACTGACTGGAAATTCAAGTGAACAGAAGGGTGGGCCGAAAAAAGTGAATAATTTTTTTTCATGTCGCTATACCGCGGAAAAATTGCGAATTAGTGAGAAATGAAACGAGGAAAAAAAGTAAGAAAATTGATGGATGTCTTCTGTTCCCGCATGGACCTTTAAAATCGTAAAAATCGGCTGTTTTTCAATAATTTAAAAAATTTCCCTCTATTTGTTTATTATAGCATTAGCTTATAAATACTCATCTTCTTAAGAGTAATAAAATTTATTTCATCAAAATCGGTCCATAACTTCCGGTGACACGTTTCCTCCAAAGTTGACAAAAATCCGTGAAATTACTTCAGTATGCAACTTTTAGTTCATAATTAGGGATTGCAATCCGGCACCAATTTCAATCCGGTCGGATTCCCATCAATCCGACCGGATCCGGCCGGATTGGACACATCAAAACCATTTTGCCTTTTCATTCTAAAATCAACTGTACAAAAGATGATAAACTGAGTGAAACTATTACTAACAAGGAGAGGTCACGACTTGGGAAATTCAATTCGGGATGAAACTTGGCATATTAGTAGCATACCATTAGGGTGTTCACCCATCAATCTAAAAAAATGCAATGGCCAGCCAATTCGGAGGAAATGGCCCTCAAACTTTGGGCACAACTTATATACCAGTAACTTTTCCCGAGAAATCAGTGCTCAGATAGCTCAGATGTCAGCGTGCTCGTTTATCATTCGGAAGGTCCGCAATTCGGTCCTGGCTGAGGTTTCCTTATTTTTATTTTTTTTCAAAATTATTCCAAATTAAATTAAAAATTTGAAAAATATTTTAAATCAAAACTTTAATTATTTTTATGCAGAAAATAACTTTATCTATATGATACTTGAATTACAGATAAAATAATAATAAAAATAATATATAAACGGTAAAATAATTATAAATACATCTTTAATGGTGATAAATATTAACTATACTTAAAATTCTCATTCTAAATTCGTTGAAAGTTTTAAATTATTGGGTTTTTATATTCACAAATTCTTCGTTCTTATTCTTGGAAACAGTAGAGAGCAGATCTTAATATATTGAATACATATGCAGATGTCCAATATTTTAATTCTGGAATAAAATAGAGAGAGCAGCTGTTAATCTATTAAATGTGTAGGCAGATGGGTCCAAAAATTTCAATAATAATTGAAAGGGACCAATGGATAAATAGTTTACCTATTATCGTAAGAAATTTTTAGACAGTGCTTTTATTCTTTTAGAAAACCCTGAACAAACGAGGTTATTCACCTTGGATTTTGAAGTGTTTCTGCATTTTTTTGATTAAATTAGCATAATACAGAGAGTTAAAATATTCTAAAGTGAAAAAATGTCTTTGAATTATAATACTGCTAGTGTGTCGAGGTCAAGATGGAACCACACAAGAATCACTATACAGTGAAGTGTCACAGTTGAGCTTAAAAGATGCTGTTATTTACTATCATATTACTCAAAATAATATCATCAGAATCTTCAGCTTCAATTTCTGCGAAGCAATGTTGATGGATGAAGAAATTTTCCAAAATACTTTGGCCATCTGGCTGAAAAATTATTGTGAGTGATGAAGAACTTGTCATGAAAAATGAAAGGTATCAAGAAAGTGGTTTTCTGCACAAAAATAATTAACGTTTTAATTTAAAATATTTTTTTAAATTTTAATTTAATTTGGAATAATATTGAAACGCAGCTAGACCGAACTGGACCTAGAATGGTAACGAGTACGCTGACATCTAAGCATATCAGAACACTGGTTGCTTGTAAAGAGTTACTGGTATATAAGTCTCCAAAGTTTGAGGGCCATCTCGAATTGACTGTGCATTGCACTTTTTTAGATTAATGGGTGAACACCCCAATGGTATGCTACTAATATGCGAAGTTTCATCACGAATTGAATTTCCCAGTCGTGACCTCTCCTGCTTTGTAAGTAAATGGCGTTAATTTTTATGAAATCAACTTTATTTACACTGTTATACTTAATCAACATTACGTACCTGAATCAAAAATAAAAAAATTTAGCACAGTGTAACTAGTTAACGTAATTGTTATGTTAGTTTGAATAACTTAGATAATGACGTCGGTAAGTTAGTTCATCCACTTGCAAGATTTCGCTAAACATGACATCAATGATAAATTTGTAACTTATATTATGTAAGTAACTTATATTAAATCTAATTCAAATCGCTTTATCATCTGAGATCACAATAATTAGGTATTTTAGACACGCCAAGCAGTCTCTACTTATAATTATGACAGTCATCATGAATCTGTTTAATCAATGGCACAATTATACAATAACGAGTTTAAAAACTTCTTTCGTATTTTTAATATACTACTTTAAATTATTATCATAAATATCATAATTTAAAAAACTCACTTTTGGTTTAAATTATGGTAGGAAACAAAAAGTGTTAATTGCCGTCTGTCAACGACTTCTTTACAGAGCCATACAAATATAACCAGCGGCCTAGAAAGCCCTGCTTCACACTGTTGGTTGTATTGTCAACAAATACTGCTGAAGTTATATTACTAACCATTTTCTCCCTGCATCTTCAATTTCATATGCCGTCATTTCTAATGTTTTCATAATTTTCTTTTTTTTTTGGTATTTATGCTCTAGGTTTCATATATCTTGCTGGATTTACACTTTGTAATTCTTTCTGTAATGTCAAATCTTTTTCAATGACGATGAATCTGTGTTATTTTCACTATATTATCTACGTTTTCTTAAAGCTATCATTTTGAACAACTCTTTCTAAGATATTTTTCATTTCTAGTCTTACAACTTTTTTTTTTCTGGGTAGTAAATGTATCATCAGTTCGTCTTAAATATCATAATATTTTTTTTTATTCTGTAAGTATTTTAATATCTCTGTTTTCATTTTGAATTGGTTTCAAAAAAGTATTATGTTTGTTTTAGAACTTTTAGATTTAGTACCTGCAATGCAACACAAATAGTACATACTTTTTACTTCTAATTTAAAAAACGTTATTTCAATACCATGTAAGTTAGAAAGTCGTATTATAAAGCAAATCAGAAATATGGATTGTTACTCAATCACTTTCTAAGTTCAATTATCTTACTTAAATCATTCTCGTGACTGTAAATGCAACATAAAACATAATTCATCTATCAATTGAACAATAAGAATGCAGTCTGAGAGTGTGAAGGGTGAAATAAAGGTCGAACGACTCGTACACACCACGCATTTAAGTACCTACTCTTGCAACAACAACGCGAGTATTTTTTTCAAGAAATCGGTCATGTACTTTTTTTTAATTTACTGATCCGGTAGGATTAATGATGCCGGATTATCGGATTCGTTTTCTTCCGGATTGCAATCCTATTCCTAATCCTCAACAAAATCCTCATACATAATCCTTCCGTAATACTGAAGTATATGCAAAAGTAAGAGGTTATTTAGGTTCTAAATAAATCAGCTTCATTTATTTTTTTTCATGAGCAATACGTAACTGAACGAAGTACACG
>BGPR01005514.1:35516-91864 GCA_013235015.1 Araneus ventricosus | reverse complement strand
GAGGGGGGTTTGCGATTTGCTTATTTTTACTGACAAGGGGGGAGGGGGGTCAAAAAATACCAAAAACATGCTTACGTAATATTTGAACGGCCCCTAAAACCAATTCTTGTAGTCGACAACTTGCAGGACAAAAAATTTTCACAATAAAATAAAGTAAGTTTTTGATTCGAAAAGAGGATGACTTCTTCTTCTTGATTACGGGACACCTCGCCCCTGGTCCTGGAGACGAGTCCATCGTCAGGATAGTGCTGAGGTCCCGTGAGATGTTCTCGTACTATATTTTCTTTATATATATTCCCTTCCTGACGAGCGCCTCGCTATGATATTTTTCAATTTTATTTTGGTTTTTGTCTATTTTTGCCATTTTGTATTGACTGTTTTTGAGTTTTTGTCTTGTGTTTATAAGTTTGTTTTGATATATATAGATAGATAGATAGATACACTTTATATAGATACATATCTATACACTTTCTCGTACATCGATGCTTCCATCCGGAGGGTCACCAAAATGTGCCAGACACTTTAGATGACGTGGTTTCATGCTGCCGCAGACTTGGTCGGCTCTAAATTCAAACAGAAATTGTCAATCAGAAACAAAGAGAAAAAAAAACAGGACTAAACCTGTGGAACGAGGTTATTAACCTCCTGATAAATAGAATGAAGGAGACCTAAATTTTCCTCTCTGTTTAAAATTGTGGACAGATTGTCTTTATCAAAAAGAGGATGACTCAAATTTACCTTCAGAAACTGCTGGAGACATTGACTTGCTCAAGAACTTCCTTAAACATTCGTACAATATTACTAAACATAATTCTTTGTAAAGAAACAGTCTGCTAATAAAAAAAGTCTGATCCTGAATATCCTTTTATTCTACAATGCATCCAGTTAATATAATATTATTTTAATTGTTTTATGGATAAAAATGCCTGAAACTTACATTTTATTGTGAAAAGTGTTTCCAAAAGTGTGTGCCTCTTCTATTTGTGAAGTCTCGACTTCCCTACAGAGACGCCGCGAGATATTATACAAGAAACTAAAGCTCAGTGAATTTTGATTCCATTTCCTACTTAATTATTTGTTCGAAGCTGTGTTTTCGGTAGTTGTTGCCATAAAATCAAAGTATCGCTGGAAAATTACTGTGGAAACAGATATGATTTTCTCATGTGTGGTTTTATATCCAAATTCAAAATAGATCCAGTTTGTCTTTTATGGTTTTATTTACACACACAACACCACTACGACACATATATATACAAGTAAAAATTCACATGGCTTAGAGCCGGATCAAAATCTACACCCGCTCGGGGGTAGGGTCAAAAGGAATCTGAGGATGAATCCCTGCGGGGGTGGGGATGACAGTTTTACTTTTCCTTTTCTGGGGATTACTGTAGTCAAGTTGCCACAACAGAAATGAGGGTACCTGTGTTTGATACAGTGATAAAAGTAAATAGCGGAAACGTTGTTCAGTGAATCTCCAAACTTTCTTGTGAGGGCTTCGGGACCTCTCCCCCTCACCCGCTTTTAGCCAAAATTATTGCTATATATTTTTATTATTTGGGGTATTTAGGTGAGGAAAAGTGGGGGGCTGGAAGTTGGAATATGTAGAAAATAAGTGAAAAAATTGCGAAAAAAAACCCAGAAAAACCTATCATTTTTATTGATTTTTTTAAATTTAAGGGGACAAATCCCCACCCAAATTTCCCCTCTTGCTACAAATGATCATATTTTAGAACTTTTCACATCTGTAGCCCCTCAGAAGACATTTAACGTTTAAAATAATCGTTTTCTCCCTCCTGATCAAATTCATGGCCATAAAATTACCGAACAGTGATAAAAATAGGGGGAGGCGTCCCGAGGAAACGGTGGGTGGTGGGGCAAAATGGGGGTCATATTCGGATTCAGGAGGTCATTTTACATAAGAATTTGCAGGAATGGTGTCGATTTTCATGCAGAACAGTGAATACGGAAAACGTTTGGGAACCATCGCTCCGAACTTCCCCCCTAAAATCCCTTCATCCGTAAACGTTTATAACTCTATATGCTGCTAAGTTAAAAACTTTTATGGACGAAGGGACAAATAAAGAACTCTATTGCTAAGTGGAGAGGTAATAGCATTTTGTATGTAACACAGTATTCGAAACGAAATAAAATCGTAATTACTGACCAACGCTTGACAATCCTCACATTGTACTCTTCCTATTCTTGCATGATTTCTCTCATTCGGTGTGTAATTCTGTGTCTTCTGTGCAGGCTGTGGGACTGCATCCCCTTCGTGGCGTGGTTCGTGCAGCTGGGGCACCTGGTCTGTGATATGTGGCTGTTCAGCGTGCCACGGATGCCCGGCGACTCGGTGGCCTGGACCCTGCTCTACACCTACATGATCTACCTGCTGCTGCCCCTCCGCCTCAGCGTCTGCCTCATCCTCAGCATCGTCATGGCCTTCGTGCATCTGCTGCTGGTCGGGGTACTGCCCAAGCCCATAGACTTCACCGAAAACCAGGTGAGGCGATCTGAAGATTGTTGCTTCCAGGAATGGAGCAAATGTTTATGTGTGTGTTTATCTGGTTAAATAAATATACCGGGTGACCATAAGACAACGTGAGGTGTTTGGAGCTCGATTAATGTAACGGCTCTTCCATTAGAGCTGCAGCCCCCCCTTGAAATTATTTTAAAATCATGTATTTTCGTTTTTATTCTGATTAGCTTAATTTTCCACTTTGAGAGTTCAATGATCAACAAAAATTGCAAAATAAGTAATAAAAAACGTAAAAGGAAGATTGAAAATCAATCAAGAATTAAGAGAAAGGCAGACCAGAGCTACATAGAGTTTTGTCCTTCTTAAGGATCAAAATTCGCGCACTGAGCAACGTTGAATCGGGAGAAAAAGCAACCCCTTCTCCGCTTGAAATTACAAGCAATTGAGCTGCGTTTCTCAGCTCTCATTTGACGCGACTTCCGCATTTGGCTTTTTTTTTCGTCTTTTTTCAGTAGTCTAGTCATTAAGTATTTTTTTTTAAAAATCAAATTCAGGAAAAATTGTAATTTTTTGCTCCTTTAAGTCTTTTGGGGTGCTGATTACGAATCTGATGATTGCCACCAAAATTTTTTGTTGGAATTTTAGTTACAGCCAAAAAACGTGAAAAAATATTTTTCGCCAATTTGTTCCTTATATCTCAAAAACTATCAATTTTTAGAATATCATCATTATATACCAAAATAATCAGCACAAAATTTCTTACAACTTAGATCTATACCACTTTCGGAGCACTGCTTGTTTCTCACCGGACAAGCCACCACTACTCGATTGTAAAAAAAAAAAATTGTTCAACCAAATATAACCAAATTTGGCCCACATAATATTCCAAACTTGAAAGTTCGATTTATGCAAGAAAAAAGTTCCAATTTTCAACTGCCAACTGCAATATGCCGCTGTACACATAGTTAGTCTTGTCAATTAGCCAAAAAAATCGCTGAAACCCCTATTTCCTCTACAAATTTTGTTTCTGCATCGATATCTATGGATCAATGAGTTGACCTGTCAAGTGTTCCAAAAATGGATTCTTTGGATTGCATATTCTAGCTCAGAACGCAGCAGTTCAACGTTGATGTGTCAAAATTGCAGAATTATGCTATCCTTTAAAGTGTGTAGATTATGCAAGTCACACTTTTCATCCAGAAATCACAGGGAGTGAGATCCGAGTAACTCAGGCTACCTGCAAAAAAGTGCACCGTTAATTGTCCGTACATCTGTAAACTGTTGTCGTAGACTTGCTGCATACATAATTCAATGTGATGAGGTGCTCCATTTTGAATGAATATGGTAGATTCCAGGCATCTATGCTTCGCTATTCTTAGTGTAAACTCATTGAACCACTTGTATCAACGATGCCAAAATAAAATTTGTAGTGGAATTGTAATTTCTGTTATACCTGTTTTCTGAACTCCACTGTGCCTCTTGCAAAAGAAAAAGGTCGTAATAACACATCACAGCATACGAAACGCTAAACGACATTCAAACCGAAGTCGCTCTTTTTTATTATTGATGTCAACTAACAAGGAGAAATCAATTTTACAAACAATAATAATTCAATTCTTCTTTCAGCAGATAATTAGCATTTCTGATTTCATATTTCTACGAATTCTTTTTTTTTTTTTCGGAAATTCATTTTTTATTTATCTTCCATTTTTACCCTGTCTCATTTTTAAATTTTGAAAGAAAACTTTATAACAATTTCTCAGAAACTTTTATTTAATATTATTTATTCCCTAACTATTAACTTTAGTACTTAAATATTTCTTTCGAAAATAATGGATAAATCTAAAATGATAATTTCCGAAATACCAAAAAATAATGAATAATAAGCCATTTGTCATTTGTGAAAGCTATTTAAATTGAAAGATATTTCAGCAAGTTAAACAATAAGTCAGATCTTTTAATGTCTGCTTTAATAAATATAGCTATTTAAGGAACTTTCTTTGTTAGTCTTACAGTGTATCCATCGAATGGATTAAATAAATCCTTTTTTCTCCTTTTTTCGAAAAATCCGTCCGAGGCTTAATCTAAAAAAGTAAGCCGATTAAGAATTGGGATTTGAAAGTTTTAAAAATGCATGATCTCTAATCTTTACTAAAAAGGAGAAGATCTAGATTAAAGAGATAAACGTAGGTAATGCAAAAAGCCGAAATAAAATAAAATGAGAAACTTTAAAATCCTTTTTCCAGAAATCGTCGAAAAATTCGACTATTCGTTTATATGCATTATATATTTTTTTCACCTGATGGAAAACTGTCGTTTCTTCTTTAACGAATTAAGCAGCAAGAAAATAAATAAAATCGTTTTCAAATTGAAGTGCACTGTGCATTTACTTTTTGATTATTTAAGTAGAATGATTAATTAACAGAAAAAATTCGAATTTACTGAAATTGAAATTTTCTAATTGTGATCTCAGTAGATTTAAAAAAAACACTCTACTTATTAGCAAGTTTCAAACTTAGAAATAAACAAGATTCTAGTTACAATTTTGAAAAGTAAATCTTAAACTAATTTTGCTCATTAGTTCTTTTAGTTTATTTCTTTTATTTCTTGCGATTAATTTCGCTACTTATTTTAACCACTCTCTCTAGAGACCAATTCTCCAGTTCTAAACGACAACTAAAAGTTTAGGACAGTTTCTGAAATAAAAATCACGTTTGTAATTTAGATATTTTTGTGATAAAAAAGAAGATATTTTGTTAGAAATAGGAATTATTTTTTGGCCTTGTTCTTAGTTTTATTTTAATGAACAGTGAAAGTTTAACTTGCTATTCTTCGTCTGCCTGTGTGTTTAATTTTTTATAGTTTATATTTCTTTACAATATATTTTTTGGATAAGCAATTTGATATATGATATTTATTTCCATTTCTATTAATTCCGGTATATAATCAATTTCAATTTCATTTTGTTTTACTTGACAATCTTTCTCAAGTTTCATTCACTCACTTTAAATTTTCATTTCCATTGTTCTATATGTTTATAACTTGACAATTGTTATCAGAAATAATTATTTTTAGCATTTAGGTTAACATAGTTTCAGTTTCTTTAATTAACAGTTTTTTTCCTCAGTATAACAGAGAATTACTACAACACTTAGCCAAATATATTTATTACACTAAACCAATTACAATGTCACATTAGCTTTAATGGAAAGAATTAGCTGAATAAACTTTATTGGAGTCTTGACGACACAGTCACATGACCATCTTAATTGAACATAGCATTGAACAACTTCAATCTGTCTTACTCTGTGCTATGACGTCATTTCCTTTTTAATTCTGCAAGATGAGCAATAAATTCTTAATACTTGTCGCACTTGACATATATGATATCAATATAGATTGAATATATTAATAATCTTTTCATTTATATTATGAAATCATTTTTAAATAATATTTATTAGGAAACGAAATCTATTCTCGTTTGCTTCTTATTTTATGGAATATTTTTGGAATTATATTTGCCATCAGAGACAGGTGTATTTTTAGGATAATAAGAATGGTTCTTTTGAAAGAAAAGTAACAATTCTGATTTTACCTTTATCTGTATTAATTTCTCAAAATTTCAAACTTTTTTTTCTCCTTTATCTATTCTCACTTAACAATTTTCAAAACAAAGTTTATGATAATATTCCTAAGTTGTTTTGGGTGTTATTTATAAATGAAGAAAAGAATTAAGGCACTAAAATACTATACTTTTATTTTACGAAAACAATAACAAATAACAATTTGTTATATGTGAAAGAACTTTAAGTAAATAATATTTCAGGTACATGTAAAGATTAATTTAGCTTTAACAATAGTTTTAATAATCTAGCTATTTGAAGAACTTCCTTTTATTTTTTTATTAACGTCGTGTGAATAGAATAACTCTTTTTTTAAAAATAGAATTAATCTACAAAAGTAAGCCGATTAAGAATCGGGATTTGGAAGCGTTAAAAGTGCATCACCTTTAATCTTTGCGAAAAATGTGAAGAAAGCCATTGTAGAATATTCAAAAAGCTAAAGAAAAACATTTTAAAAAATTAAAAATATTTCCCTTTTAAAAATCGGCGGAAAAGAAGCATTCATCTGTCTATACAATATATTTTCGAAATTTAACGGAAAACAAACAAAAAAAAGATATGTTACTAATTTTTTTTTTTCGTTTTTGAAAGATTAAACAGGCATTAAGTAAAAAATACCGTTTTCGAATTGAAATACTATATATTTATTTCTTTAATAATCTATTCTGTAAATTGCTAATTATTTATGCAAAATAAAACAAATTGCCAGGAAAAATCAAAATTTGTTGTTATTATCATTCTCTTGAGAGGTATCAGACGATTCATTCTAAAAAAAATCAGTTATTCATGAAAATTAAGAGTCTTTTGTGGGTACTGTGGTAAAATGAAAAATTCACGCTTCAGCTTTTTTATTATTATTTTTTGGTTAATTATTTAAAACGCCAATTAGGGATCCGCTCCCTAGTGGTTGAAATTTTGATAATATTTCGAAAATAAAAATCACATTTTTAATTAAAATACCAGGGAATATTTTCATCATGTGTATAAAAACAGGCACATAAAGTTAAAAGTGTATAAATATAAAGTAATTAGCTGAACTTGTTATCGTCCGAGAGTCCATTACGCTTTTATGGTACAATAAAAATACGACATGTTATGATATTTTGCATTTTTACGATTTTGAAAATATTTTGTTTTTCACAACTAAATATTATCTTCAATATCTTCTTTTTTATAGTTAATATTCTTTCCCAATATTTCGATCTATTTTTTACAACAATAATTATTTCTGAAGTTTTGATTTTGATAAATGATTGTTTATTATTTAAATTGTTATAAACTTTTGATACTTTATAATTGTAGTCCTAATATAGCCTAAATTTTGTTTTTTTAATTATTATTTAGTTTTCTTAAGTACGGAATAACCGGATTTGTAAAATGTAGATGATTCATCATATTTCTTAAATTTTTTTTAGAGTAAGCTTTCTCGAGGTCGAATTTTTCATATGCCCCTTCGCCGTTTTGTTTTCTACAAATATCCTCACTAACTTCCCCCAATAAACGTAAATCTCCCTTTGAATCCTTTCTTGTTGAGTTAAAATTTTCATATATAGTCTTTTTATTACCTTATAACAGTATAGTTCGAATGAAAATGCGAGAAGTTTGGAAAAAGGACATTTATTTATAAAATATGGCGTACAATAATGAATACAACTTTCAAAATGTTGCCAAAAATATACATTGCAAAATAAAACACCAACCGACAAGAAAGGAGACAAAAATTGCAAGAACTAATTTAAACACGGAGAAAGCAGAACATTTTGTCTCGCGCGTATGTGGATAATAATGGAAAGAAAAGAAATCGTTTACTGAAGAATGAAGTTTGTAGAAGAAAGGCGTTTCCGAAAACTTTAAAAAAAATCATTAAAAATCAGGATAGTTACACAGAAGCATCAAATTACTCTTTTTAGAACGGGAATATTCTGGACTTGTGCAACGATATAAAAATTACGGTTTTCCAATGAGAATATTGGCAGAAAGTTACGCAAATAGGCAAAAAACGCCTTAATTTACCACTTAACATTAAATAAATAAACATTGAAATAGGTAGGCTCCCTATAAGGGATCTAACTAAATGAAATTTTGAAACAATTTTTGCGGCGTTAGCTCCCACTCGTGCTACTATATCACTATGCCAATTTGAGTACCGGTAAATCAAACGGTCTGGGCGGGCATAGAAAAAAAACGAGCATACATATATACATAGACAGAAAATAAGCTCTTATTTATATAGAGAGAGATAGATCATCTAGCATTAAGTGTCAAATTATGTAAATGATACTATGATTTTACATGGAACATTCTTGAACATTAATAGCTTCAATGCTGTGTCGACTATAAAATTCTATTTATATTTTTTTTTTAAAAATTATGTTTTTTAGTCAGGAAGTTACTCTCAAGATCCTGTTGGTAAATATTTTAGCAATAATTTATTGAACATGTAGGCATTTTATCAAGATTTTTTACCTTCCATGAACCATTTTGTTCCCGCCGTATATGTTAAAATTATGTTTGTAATGCATTAATTCTCTTGAAATGCGAAATTCTTCTAACCATGTGGTTTACCTGCAGCTGGGAGCGAATGTCCTGCTCTTTATGTGCGCCAATCTCCTTGGCTGCCTGTCCTACTTCTTCCTGGAACGTAGGCAGCGAAAGGCTTTCCTGGAAACCAGGCAGAGTCTGGAAGCAAAGCTGATTCTTGAAGAAGAATCGCAGGAACAGGTGAGCTATTTCCCAACCCTCAAAATGATACAGGACAACTTTGATTTGCAGATATGCTTCTCAAATATTTCCAAATTTAATACTCATATTAGGCTTAATTCTTTACTAGTACTTATAATAATTACAGTTAAGCGGCGTTTATGCGTTTTTCACTTATAGGTTAAAGTGGGGTAAAACTGGGTAGATAAGGCTCGAAGGCCTGTTGGAACTATAATATTCCACATAGAGCTCTCAAATTTCAGTAAAACATTCATTTTTTTCGGAGTACAATATATCTTTCAAGAAAAGTCACAGTTTCATTACTCATTTTATCAAAAATTGATTTTTTACAAAAAAAAGTCAAACTACATGGGGGGTAAAACCGGGTACACATGTTAACGTTATGGGAAATCAGGAAAACTCGATTTTCCGTGGAAAAGTTGCAATCATTTTTATTTTATATAATAATTTAAGAATATTAGTTACAAGATACACATGTAAAGCAGTTGTCTTCTTCCTCCGCACCACTGCAGCTTTCTTGGGTACATCTAATTCAGTTTTTACGTTGTATTAACCCTGATTCTTTAATTAAATTAGAAACACATCACTAAAATATAAACAACCAACGTCTGATGTGTTTTTATCGTCTTCATCGGAGGAATCATCGATACTGGCTGTCTCTGTCTTACGGCAGTTAGATTACCCGGTTTCACTCCGAGTGCGGAGGTTATGAAAAACAAAAGAGAACCGCGCAATTATTGGTGTAAATCCTAATTTTTTGATAGGGTATAAATCCTTAGGAAACGTATAATAAGCTGTACTAAATATAACTTTTATAATTTTAATGATTTTTAAGTAAGGATAGTTTGAAAAAACGAACGTTAGTGAGGTGATGTCTTAAAACCAACAAACTTTCACAGATGCAGTGTATTCGACAGCTTCAACACGCCACTATGACTGTTCCTTTTTCTTGACTAGTAGAGCGTAATTTAAGGGGACATACGACTGTTAAAACTAGAAAATTTTCAATTTTATGAATATGTATATATATATATTATCCCCCTGTCTTTTCTGAACAATTTAAAACAATCCGCATTAAAACATTCCAATAATTATGAAATTTATGAAGGAAAGTGCATCAGCTCTTCAATGTAAACAATGAATATGGCCATATATTTAAAGCGGTATATCTCAAAATGTGTTGTTTTTTGATATTGCGCTAACGATATCTCAAGAAATATCGAATATTTTTACATAAAATTTTTACCGAATATGTGTTTTGGTATGTTCTACAAATTGAACCACATTTTTGTACATATTTCTCGAATGAATTGTTTTTTTTCGTGGGGTGTAGAAAATTTGAAATTTAACTATTTTTAACATTTTTATTTTAAATAGGTATATAAAATAGAAATTAAATTTAAATGTTAATAAATTGAGATTCAGTTTCTTAAACAGGCTGTGTGGATTACTTAGATACCCAAAATATTGTGTTTAGACCAATATTTTATCCGTAATCATGCGCGCAAGGTGACTTTCTAATTTTTTTTCTCCAAAATTGATACCCATATTTATTACTCTCTCAAATAAATGCATATCAATATTAAGATTTGAAAATGTGTGTACAATAAGAGAAAGAACAGATATTTTTCTAGAAAAAAAGTGAGTTTGTGAATTGTATTTTTTCAGAGATATAATGTAACAAATTTGACAGTTTTCCACCATTTTTTCGAGGTTTAAGAGTCGTATGCCCCCTTATTATCTGTCTGCTAGATAGAAAAAATAAAAGCTTCAGAATCAAGGGTAACTGGCTTTACCCCAGTCGCCCCTACGTCGTTTCATCACAGTCCTTTTTTATTCATAACCATTGTAATGGTAAAGTACTTCTTTTACACAACGCAATGCTTCGGTAATACATCCTTTTCCCTCTTTCAAAAATTTGCAAATTTTTTAGCAAAAATTTGCAAATTTATAAGATGTGCCCAAATGAAAAGGAGACTACAGTTATATGTAAAGAAATTTTAATAACAATATTCTAATTACAGTTCATATGGAACAGTACAACTATAAATAATCGCCATTGACATTGATACACTGATCCCAGCGCGTAGGAAGGGAGTGGATGGCTTCAGTGTAGAAACTGCTGGGTGAGGCAAACAACCATTCTCGCCGTCTTCTCTGACAGATGCTTGGGCACCCATTGTGCACAAACTTTTTCATAACCACGCTTTTTGTGGTTTATGTGATGCGCAGTTTCTTTGCTTATCGACAGTTCAATAGCAATTTCACGTGTGGTGATCCGAAGATTCTGCCGTATGAGCTCATCCACAGCCGAAATCGTGGCACTGTTGGTCACAACGTTCGCCTGCCCAGGGCGTGGCAAGTTCTTGATGTTTACGCGTCTCGCCTGACACCACCGGAATATGGTGCACCGTGCGAGACACTGCTCTCCGTACACCTCTTTCATCTTGCGATAAATTTGCGAAGCATGTTCACCTTCTACTCGAAGAAATTGGAAAACTGCTGTTTGTGCTTATCTGGAGGAATCCATCATGCAACGAACTGCGGAAACAACTCTCCAGAAATTAGGATATTGATGCGAAGTCGTTAACTACGCAGGTGCAACTGGGAATACTACCACGCCATCTATCGGCTAGCACATTAACTCATTGCGATTTGATACAACGCCGATACAGCTAAGGCCTCCTTTTTATTTGGCCACACCTTATAATTTCTCTGGTCCTTTAAAAGAGAAACCTTTCCTAGAAAGCAAGAAAGGAAAATGGGGGTTAACATCCTTTTCCTACCAATATGCACATAAATCGTATTAAACAAGAAATGTGGAATTAGTACAAAAGATATCCAATTAAGATATGATTTTTCTCACTTTTATGGTAAAAGTTTAAAATTTTCATTATTGTTTCAATATTATGTTGTAATATACTAGTATCATCTTTAAAAAACTTAAATTACTTTTAATTGAATTTGCATTTGTAGCATTAAATTTGTAATAACCAAAGCCTTTTATTAAAATTTCGATTATACGTCTTTTCATTTATACGTCATTCTACGTCAGTCCCTTGAAAGACGTATAAAAGGTGTTTTACTGTATATTTGAATAAATATTTGTAAGGAAAGTAGCAGTGTAATGGATCCGACCCAAATATTAAAATCTGATGCTAATGTATTTACTAAGATACAATGCCTGTGTGCTTTGTCTAGGAATTTCCATGAATTAAATTGTTTAATTTTTTCTAGGTATTTTAGTTAGTATCATTTGATATGCACATAGAGCATATAAACAATCAACAAGAAAAATTATAGCATATTTAAAAAATTTAAAAAAAATTTTAAGAAGCAAAATTTAAAAAAAAAAATTTTTAAGAAGCAAAATTTAAAACCTGAATAAGAAAAAATATTTTAATTAGCATACAATAAAATAAAACGAACAAAAGAATTTATTTTTAGAAAGAAATAAAGTTAGAAAAAATTACGACAATGTTGTTTTTTGCTTTTCGTTTCCTTCGAATTAGGAATCTAGGATTGCTTTTATTACCTTCATTTTTTACTTTTGATTATATTTGTACAATTATTATCCTCTGTCTATTGATATGCACATATATTTCTTCCTAAAACAGAATATGTTTTATTTTTACAGTGTCTATGTGTCACAAGCAAATTCTGCATGTGTGTTTTTTTCTTCCATCAGATGCATATATTCTTAATAAATGATTCGCTATAAGGATTACTCAGTTTCATATAAAAAAAAATTCATGACAACAATGAAATTCGTTATCATTTGTTAAAATAATTAAGTATTCTTAAAATATGAATCATTCGTTAGAATACTTCAGGTTCATACAAAAAAGAATTAATTGCAACATTGTAAGTCGTTATCATTTGCTTAAAAAAAATATGCGTCTTCTTGAAAGTTGAATATTTCGTAAGAATAACTCAGATTCATACAAAAAGAGTTCACTACAACCTGGAATTCGTTATCATTTGTTAAAAAAATGCAATTTCATAGTTCAGCAATTTCTGTAGTTCAAATGCAGTTAAGGTTAATAAAAAAAAGAATTCATTACAATATCGGAATTTGTTATCATTTCTTAAAAAGATTCAGTATTCTGATTGAATTCGTATTTGAATATGCGATTGATTGTTTAATTGAATTTCATAACGAATCCAGATAATAATCTTATTATTTAATTCTATAATGGGATGGCAAATTAAAATGAATACAATATTTTATGCCATTAATTTTTCCAATATGTTGCCGAAACTTCTTACTGACGAAAAAAAGTTATTTTTTACCCACTCTTAAATTTTCGAATAACTGATTGATTTTTCTCCAGTGTCTCATTATTCGAGACAAAACCGCCCTTAAAATGGATTGTTTCTCATAAAAGAATACAAATAGAGCATACATTCCACAAATGCAATCCAGGAAACTGGATTTCAATCATAAATTTTAAATCGCAGTGCAAAACGAAATTCCATACTGCATGGAATATAATCTATTCTTGAATAGAAATCTTTCCCGCTTCTACTAGAAATTGTATAAGAACGAATGTTTTATGAAATATTGAAGATATTTTTATCCATGTTTTTTCTTTTCGAAGCAACCAAACGACTCCATTATTTTTCCTGATGCCCCACATCACTATCTTCTTATCCCAGCCTTCCGCATGCACGATTTTTTTTCATCCAATCTTTTCCCAGCAGGACAGCAACCGCTCGACTCGACTCGGCATTTTTCTTCCACACTACTTCGGATGGATCAATGGAGTAAAAACTGCTCTGTTTTGCTTCAGACTGAATTTGAAACTATTGCATTCAAAATCTAGAATTTGCGAGACATTGAGTGTATATTTTATCAAAATGGAATTCAAGCAGTTGTTTTTGCAGTAATGTTAGCTTCTTTCGTTACCTAAGAGGTTTTGTTTCATGATGGCTGACTTGCATTCCTGATCTCCAGAATATAATATAATGACTACGTATGAGCAAAATGGACATTTTTACTCAGTTTTGCATCAACCAATTTTATTTACGGAATGAATAATATATATGAGTATATGTGCATTGAAATTTATAGTCTTTAGATTTCGAAAACTTTGATAAAAAGGATTGAAATATAAAATTTTGAAAATAGCATTTGTATGGAAGTTTGCCTCTTTGGAAATACATATCCCATACAAAAAATTGTTGACTTCATTTGAAAGTTCGACCTTAGAATAATTTATCAAAATGAAATTGAAGCAGTTGCTTTTGCAGTAAGGTTAGCCATTTTTTTCTGTAAGAATTTTTTATTCCTGATGACTGACTTGCATTCTTCATTTCCAAAACATAATATAATGACTGGCTTAGTTGCATGTGAGGATGGACATTTTATTCAATTTTTCAGCAACAGATTTTATATACGGAATGAATAATATGTAACCACGTATGGGTCATTCTCACGAAAAGGTGTTTTTTACAGTCCCGGGTGGATAAAAATTAGAAAAAGCAACAAATTTCCTAATATTTTTGTTCATATATATAATTTAAGTTTGAAGAAAGCTATTCAATACGTTTCTGCTAAAATAGTTTTACTATTTAACTCTCATTTTTCAATGAATATAAGACAAAAGTTCCCTCCGTGGACGTCTCTACATCTGAAACACAAGATAATTTTTACTGATACTCAAACAATTAAAGATTTTTACTTTTTTTCTTTATTATTAACTAATTTGAAGTCTCTAGTTTAGGTCTAACTTAATATTTTTTTAAATAATAATTTCTACTTAGTAATTAATTTTTAAACTTTGTCCCTGGAAAATTAAGTTTCCTTCCATAGACAAAAAAATAACTTTAAAAAATATCTTAAATGGCTCATGTCAAATCATCATGAAAGAGTTTATAAGAGAGGCAGAAAATTTGTTCTTTAAGGAAAAATTTTCGTTCTGTTGCGAATTTATTCAATATATTCCAATTTATTTGTTCCATTTAGAGCTTGGTAAAGTTCTCAGCATCCACTCCGTGGACATCATAAATAATTTTAAAATATCTAATTTATAATTAAAATGCAAAATTTTGATAGGTTAAGTATCGAATTTAATAAAGAAAAATGTGTACCACTTTAGCCACGTAAAAACCAAAGCACTTAAAAATTCAAAACTTAGTTTTTGTCTCCTCCGTGGACACTGCATCCCCACAGAGAGGATGGTATTGTCAATGAAGGAGACAAAATCTCAATAATCATGATACAGTTAGATAAATTAAAATAATATCAATTAAAAGTTCTTTGGTAGATATTTTTTATGAAATTTAGTGATTTTCTTTTGTATTTTTTAAAAATTAAAATTGTAATTATACTCTCGAAAAGAATTAAGTTAAGCAATTCGTATAGAATATTTATAATATTAAAGCTTTAATAATGCATAAAAAACATTTTAATAGCTAAATTTATTTTTAGAAAAAATGGGAATATCAAAAACTAAAAAGACAAAGCAGTCAGATGCTCAAATTTAGAAGAGAAGAAAGTAGAATAAACTTAATACGAGACTTACTAGATTGTTTGTTAATAAATAAATATATGATATTCCTTAATCCAGTGTATAATTGATGACTTTCCCGCAAAATGTTGACTTTCATTTATTTGAAATTGTTTGCAAATATTATTTAACTAATGCACAATCAGTGCCATTATTTAAAAAGTGCCATTTATTTTAAAATGTTAAGTTTTCTTGCACTAGTTTTAAATAACTAATTTTATTGTTTAATTATAAGAAATAAACTTGTACTAAATCTGTCCAATAATTAGTCAATTATGCTTTCTTTTAAAATGTAAAAGTTCCGTTGACTATCATGTCTCCTTCGTATACAGGTCAAAAATTTTAAAAACCCAAAAATAAAAGAAAAAACAGTGAAAAATAAAATAGAAAGCTTGACCACTAATATAAGGTTATTTATTAAGCTTAAATGGAAACATCCAAGCAATTTTTAAATTTTTTGACATATTTTTGTAAAACAATTCTTTGGGGGCTATTTGTACCTTTTTTCATGAGAATGACCCGTATGTGCATTGAAATTTATATAGTCCTTAGACTTCAAAATTTTTAATAAAAAGAAACATGAAATTTTGAAAATAGCTCGGCAACCATTTTTATGGAAGTTTGTTGCACTTTTGAAATTATCCTATACAAAAAATTGTTTACTTCATTTAAAGCATTTGACCTTTAGGCTTGCAACATAAAAACAGAAAAATTTCAGACTGAATAAGACTATTGCTCTTAAAAATCTAGAATTTGCGAGACATTGAGTACATATTTTATCAAAATGGAATTGTTGCAATTGTTTTTGCAGTAAGATTAGCCATCTTTTTTCCGAAAGAGGTTTTGTTTCGTGATGTCTGACTTGTATTATTAGTCTCGAGAAGATAATATAATGACTGGGACATAGTTGTATATGATACAAAATTGATATTTTTATTCAATTTTTCAGCAACCAATTT
This sequence comes from Araneus ventricosus, assembly GCA_013235015.1. Taxonomy (NCBI): domain Eukaryota; kingdom Metazoa; phylum Arthropoda; class Arachnida; order Araneae; family Araneidae; genus Araneus; species Araneus ventricosus. Next base: position 75,573 of record BGPR01005514.1, on the reverse strand, counting down.
TACATACGGAGTGAATAACATGTTTAAGTGTGTACGTGCATTAAAATTTATAGTCTTTAGATTCCAAATTTTTGTTTAAAAGGGATTGAAACATGAAATTTTGAAAATAGCCTGGCCAACTTTTGTATGGACGTTTGCCCCGCTTTTGAAATATCTTATACAAAATACAGGGTGTACACAAATGAAGTGACACATTTCGAAAATTAATAAAAAAGTTATTTAAAAAGAGAGCGCATCTCAAAAAGTGTTTTTTCAGAAACATAACATGCCATTTCGGTTTTCTAGGAGTCGTAAATTACTGGAAATCAAAAATTTGTTTACAGCCATTATCTGACAAAATATTAAAACTGGAAGAAAAATAAAAGCATGTATTTGTAGGGAATTTCACGTTCTTTAATTTGTTAATTCACATGTAGTGTGAAAACTAAAGAGCTTTCGTGAAATTCGAGAAAAACCAAAAAAAGAAACCAGAAAACACGCATCGGCTTCTGCTCATCGGTAGCCATTGTGTACGGAATTTTCTCGCTGCAACAAATTTAGAACGGTATAACGCCGCGTTAGTATCTGAAAAAACCTTTTTGAGATTCGCTCTTATTTAAAAAAAAAAACCGTAGTTCCACCATTTTTAGTTTTTTTATTATTATTAATAATAATAATTTTTGAAATGTGTCCCTTCATTTGTGTACACCTGTATTTTTTACTTCATATAAAGTATTCTATATATACGCTTGCAATATAAAAACAAAAAGTAAGTAGAAGTTGTAGATTTTTAACTTGGTAATGTTTTAGGCTGACATACTCTCTGTAAATTGGGTAATTCGTGATGTATGATGCAGAAATCGTTTCAAGGCTGACATACTCTCTGTAAATTGGAATAGAATCTCTAATTAGAGATCTAAAAAAAGCCTATTTAGTCCTTATTTGTTTCTGAGCATGCTCATTCTTGCAATATTTACTCCGCCGTTCACCTGGCTGATCACCGTAAACCCGAATCTTTGGTTAACCACAGATACCTCTCTCGGATGGGGCAACGCCCATGGACGCTTTATTTCTGGACTGCGTGGATACGCCCGTCTTCTTTGGCGACGCCCTCCTCTGAGATTGTAGCAGGTGCCCCGGCACTGGATACCACTGCGGAGGAGTGGGAAATAAAAAAGAAGCAGGAAGCTTGTCGTATTGGGATCTAATGACTTTTTAATAGAATGCATTAGAACTCGACACTAGATCCCTTTCCTCTGTGTATAGGGCTACTTGATAGCGATGTGGTACGGTGGTATAATGTTGCCGTTAAATATATATTTCAGCAGACTATTCAAAGGAATATTTTCCCACTCTGGTTCTCATTTGACATGAAAATACTGATACGGAGAATTTTACTAGCAATACGCGCACGGCATTGCCCGTGCTATCTTGACTAAAACCCACCCACAAATAACATGAAAAAGTTTTGAGAACAACATAAAAACAAAAGATGCGCGTTATTTGAATTTAGAAAAACAGTGCCGAGTACGTTAATCCAAAACAATATTAATAAATGCGACAAACCAGCATGCGAAATATGCGAGACAAAGAAACATTTTAAGACACTGCCGAAAATAATTATCGAATTCATTCAGTTAATGTATCTTCTCCGAGAAGAGCGCGATGGTATATGACGTCACCTGCCGAGACGAAGGTCAAGCACCAGCCAATGAGATTGTAACAGTGCATGATGGGAAAGTTAACTCGTTCCGGAGAATGTCTTGGTGAGAAAGCTGGCTTGCAAAAAAACTGTTTGAACTGATCAAGGAACAATTAATTTAAAAAAAACGGAGAAAGGTATTTTAACAGTTCTTGTTTTAAATCCGACAGAAACGTTCGAGTTATCAGCTGAAAAAAAAATGAAAATTACAGAGTTGTTAGAACGTCAGATGCGAGAATTTGAAAAATTCCTTATCAAAAATTACCATAAAAGTGACTATTATTTAAAAATTTCTCAAAATTCAGTAAATTATGTTAGAAATTCAAAAGAAAATTTAATAGAACTAAAATTATTTGTTCTATCCGATGGTGCATTGATTGTTTTTCAACGATCATTAGAAAAGATACTACAGCCGTAAACGTGCCAAAAATGACCCAAAACAACACAAGACATTAAATTAAAAATTTTCTAGATTAAATTTTAAAATTCCGGCTTCGAGGTGCATTGAGTCACCATTACGACTACCTGTGCGCCAAATTTCATAGCTGCAAGTGCGATAGATTCGTCTGGGCATCGCACACACACACACGCAAACATTGACTTTTATAAGTATAAATAACAATTCTAATAGATTTATTGGCAGTAGTTCTATGAATAGTAGAACTTCGCGACAAACTAAAAAAATATACGATCTGCTCTCCGTTATCTAAAAAGTATAACAAAAGCTTTTTCTTTCTTTATTGAAAATTTATTTTTACTAACCATGTCATATATAATTGAATATTTATGATCAAAAACAGCATCATAACCATAGTATCGTTTTCGTAGAATAGTCTGTTGCTGTTACAGCTATGGAACTGTTTTATAATGGTCAGTTTATGCGCGTGTTCTTAACACTTTGCGTATCTACAGATATATGTTTATATTAAAATACAGCAATGGGATTATTTTAGTATGTACTTCAATGACTCTCTTAAGTAAAATGAATGATTGATAAGGAAGTCTTTGCCCCTTTCTTTATCTTTATTATAAAACTAGAAAACCACTCGTCATGGTGTGACGGGTGCAAATTGTGTTCATCTTAAAAAATATAGTAAACTAATTCATGATTGTAAATTATTTTAAATTATAGTAAAAAATATATACAAAATGTGTACATAATAATTCAATAACCATGAAATTCTCAGCTTGTTAAAATTTCAAAGGAATTCTTTTTCGAAATTCTAATCAAAACAAAGCACTTCTCTGCTTGTGAAACGTTGCCAAAAAATATCATCAAATTATATCATCACGATTGTAATAAATGATCAGATGCATCGTGGCGTCCAAACTACATCAAGCGCATGATATACCACTGATGTGATTTACTACTTTCTATTAAAAAACGGAAATTAATTTGCAGTATATGATTAATATAATTTAAAATTTCCCGGGAACTATTGATCATAGCGAGAAAAATTTTAATCAATCGATAGGAAATTTTATGTCATTATTTTCGAGGTATTAAATTTGAAATTAGAACAATTACTTTTTAAATTTAACATTACTGAATTACTGTGCTATGATGCGAATTTTATTCTTGGTGACGTCAGAACGTTACCTGATCAGTGAGAGATAGATCTGGGCTATTAGTAATGAATGTATTCGTTTGAAAAGCTTTCTTTCACAATATTTACATTGTAAAATATAGTTAAAATCGTTATAAGGAAATCTTGTCGCCCAACTAATGCAATCAATTACCTAATAAGTACAATTTGGGTGTTATCCATAGATATATCTAAAATCAAAATTGAGAACTGTTTAATCAAAGACCATTTCAAATCGAAGCCAGAATGTATCACTCAATCAATTATAAAGCAAAATAATTATTGAATGAACCATTCAACTAAAACTATTAAAATTAAGAAATATATTATCACTGCATATTCCACAGTCACGCTGCCATCTATGGATGAACAAAGCAAAAGCTGCTATAAACTACAATATTTTTCTTAAAATATTATAATTTAAAAATATTCTCAAAATTTGAAATTCCACTGATACAACATTAAAGATGAATATGTTCTGAAACTAATGATACCAAAAATTATATGTAGAATCTTAAATGAGACTAGTACACTGCATTTCATAAAAAGTAGCAGATTTCGACTCGTCTGTTGATATTCGTAGAAACATACTGTCTGTTTCTGTTGCAATTTAATTTTAAATCATGAACTTCAGAAAGAATTCAAATAGATCTAATGCCATACATTTTTAACATTATTTATGTTTTGCCGTTAAAACTTAAAAAATTAACTGTAGTTAGCAAAAATGGTACTTGTTAACGTTAAATTTTATTGCTTCAAACAGTTGTTAGGCTTATAAGAGAAACATGAACAACATAGATAATTTAAAAAAAGGAATTACAGAAATATATTGGATACAATAATCGAAAAATATTGCAGTAATCGAAATATTTCCATTTGAAATTAAGATGTATGGTTAAGAAAAGAAACCATTTCCATCAAGAAATGAAACATGTTCCATTCATCTCAATACGAAAATTCAATGAGTTTTTTGTAACTTATCACCGAATAATGATGAGAACAATTCCCAAATTAATGCGATATTCCTTATTCATTGACACACAGCTTAGCTGAAGCACGACAAAAGAAACGCGTTTATTCGAATCTGCAAACGAATTCGAATAAGCAAATGATTTCTTTGTACGGATTCTTTTCCATCCGAAGATAAATTTATTTTTCAGAATCGATAATCAATCTTCTCTAGAATTATGCATTTACGATATAATCTCGTTCTTATTAAATTTCGAGGAAATCATCATTTTTGTGCTTTTTCATTTTTCTGAAATATTTTATTTCTCGAGAAGGACTTTTATTAGTTTGACGTTTTATTCGAAGAAAGGCTTAGCCAGAAGTTTAATTAAAATATCATATTTAAATGGAAATTACGGATTTATCATGGAAGATTCCTTATCCTATTCCTTATTATTTATTCCTTTTTAAAGTTCTTAAACCTACCTATGAATATTTTATACAACCTCATTAAATTTATTTTTGGAAGTTATGAAAAATAAACCTACCTCTTCAAATGTTATTTTGGAAGTACTTTTGTCCGAAGTTTTTCGTTTTTGTGAACTAAATTTGAATTCCAAATATATCTTTTTTTTATGATTTTTAATATTATGATTTAAATCTCTTCAACTCTTTTTTCTATTGCTTAATATGTATAAAAGGAAGTTGGTTTTTTTTCACTTTTGTATTTCTCAATTCTTGATCTCTTACGATTATTAAATAAAAATATTACTTAATTCTTTGATAGAAATATCCTAGAATTCAAAATATGAGTTTAACTGAAGTAATTCTATATTCTAAGTCTTATTCCATTTTATTTGCCAAATTTTGAACAATGAATGTCCTTTAAACTTTTAAACAAGCTAATCTCTTAAACCAATTACAGTTAAAAATTCATTATATGACCTATAAAAAAATTAATTGTTAGGCTTAAAATCCAACCTTAATAAGGTTTATTTCTTTATGTCTGTTTCAAAAAAATTAAATAATAGGCTTCTAGTTTTGAATTTTGAACACGTTTTGAATTTTTTTTTTGAACACGCATCCATTTAAAGCATAAATCCTTTTACAAGCTCACTAAGCAAACTCACAAAAAAGAGGCTGTTTGAACACATATCTTCGGCAAAAAAAGTTGTATTATTTTTATTTTTTTTCTAAAAATCTAGATTTTAAATAGACTGGACTGGAAATTATTAATCAAAATTTTTTTTCTTATAACACTTCTGTATTGCATATGGGAGAATCTTGGCTTCGGGGTCAGGGAATCGCGGTTTTGTGACACGATTTCAGCAAAGATCCACCATATACGTGGACTGGTGCATGTTAAATCCGTTAGATTGAAACGGCCTCCCACTGGTGTTGTGTGGAAGCTTTGCTGAACGGAATGTCAGCTCTAGTAACGTTTTCGTCAGCTGAAAATAGCACGGGCCGTCTCAAAACAGCTCAGTTTAAAATTAATTTTAAACAGTTCTATTTTAAATTGCAACGCTAATCTAACTGAATTGAAACGAATATCTTTTGTTTATTATAATAGAAATTTAAATTAAAAGGAAAATAAATTAAAAGGAACATAAAACTAAACAATAGCAATAATGAAAAATAGAGAAAACAATACGTTTTTGCGCGCAAACGCAGCAGCAAAAAGTAAATGCTTCAACAAAATTTTTTTTAAAGATAACACAACAAAAACTATAGAATAAAATACCAAAGATTCTCTAATACTTAAAACACTTTACAAAAGTTAGAAATTACTCAAAATGGAAAGGAACTAAAGACCACAGGAAGGAATAAATTTTGACTTTTTGTCATTCCTTTCTACAGAAAATTTTGTCCTTTTTGAACTAATAATGGCGTGTGGTCTCCGATGAGTGCGCCATTTTAGTTCCTTTCCATTTTGAGTAATTTCTAACTTTTGTAAAGTGTTTTAAGTATTAGAGAATCTTTGGTATTTTATTCTATAGTTTTTGTTTTTAAAAAAAATTTTGTTTATTATGTTATTGTATACAGGTGATTTAAATTTGAACGTACAAACTACTAAATGAGGTATAACAGAGTATTACAATTATGTCCAGTTTTGAAGGAAAACGAGGTCTATTCTAGCACGGCCTCGTAGTTTTTAACCGTGGTCTGACATGAGGACGATATCTGAGCCATCACTTTACGTTTATGTCAGTTACTTTAACGTTTATGTTCCCCGTGTAATTTGTAAAGGAAGGGCGAAAAGTTGCAATTTCGCCCGCGAGTTGCAAAAGTTGCAGCTACGCCACTGCGGTAATCTTGGATGTAGTGTAACGTTTTTCTGTTTGCGATTGGCAACAGCTAGAGTGTAAATAAAGGTGTGTGTTGAAAACCAACTGCAACCTTTCTTGGGGTCTCGGGTTCGGATCCCGACAGGGATGAGGGTGTTGCCAACTGCAACCTTCAAAACCAATCAGGCACAGATACTTCCAAATCTTTTCATAAATGCACCATTGCAACAGCTAATTTCAACACTGGTGAATCCTCATCAGGGTCTATTCCGTACCACAACTGTATCTTTACTGGCGAGGCAATGGCACTTAGGAGTCTATTCTGGTACCCCGGTTGGGTTGGGGGACGTCACTTTTCCCGTTGTTAACGGGAGGAAAAAGTGGCGTTCTCCAACCCCAACCGGGGGCATAATACCAAACTGTACAGGAATAGGGACAATGGAGAAATTTCGAGCGTGCTGATTGGTTGTTCCAGTGGCGTCGCGAATGATGTCATAAACTTACTGACTAGTTACCTTATAGTGGTGATCAAAGTACATTTAAAGTTTATCCTCTGATGAATACGAATTAACACTTAAAAATACGATTTTTAAACGAATTGTACTAACGAAAATACCTTTGTTATTTCCAATGAATTTCAATCTTTCTGCAACAAATTTGTGCTTGACAGAATGGCTTGAAATATTGAGTGTGAAACAAAATAAATAGTGGCGCCATCTCTGAGCAAAATATGATAACTGCTATTTTTAATTAAATATCTAAAATTTTCTTTTTAAATTAAAATGCAGTCTTTCATTCGAATTTAGATTGAAAGCCATTAATTTTCAGTGTCAATATTTTACACTGTCAATTATTTTATAATTTCTGACTTTTCAATTCTTCAAACTTTTTTCCCTATTTCTTCCTGATATTACAATTTAAGTAATGAAAAAGGTAAATAGTAACAAGTAATAATCTGGCATCATACGTGACGTTGCTGGAACAACCAATCAGCATGCTGGAAATTTCTCCATTGTCCCTATTCCTGTAAAGGTTGGTATTATGCAACCAGGGGTACCAGAATAGACCCGTTATTCCTCACAATTCGTAAATGAAGCTCGACAATACGTCATTCTTACTGATAGTATTTCTGTTCTCAAAGCGTTAAAAGCTTCAAATAGGCATTCTATACGTGTAATCAATCTTCTTGCGCATCGAATTTCTACAGTTATAGAAAAAATAATTTCGATCGAATTTGTTTGGGCTCCAGGACATTCTGGAATAAACGAGAATGAATGGACCTTATGCATGTGACGTCACATCCTCCGACACGTGACCTGCCGTAGGCAGCCATTGGTCAGTCTTAAACAGCTGACTCAGAACTGCTTTTATTTCTGAGTCGCTTATAGGCCAATCGTTTTGTTTATTCCTCCACAGCTGTTTTTTTATACTCTCGAACCCAAACGTGCATAAGGTCCATTAGTTGATTCATTAGCCCGTGCTGCTCCGAACACTCAACTACTCAGTTGGATTTCTCATGAAGATCTTAGTTATAATTCAAAGAAGTTTTATGAGCAAGAAGTCAATAAAATATGGATAAATTCTAAATATTGCACTAAATCCTCACATCTTAGTACCATTAAACAAGCACACAGAATCCTTCCCCCTAATCGCAAAACTGATGTTCTGCTTTCACGCTTCAGAACGGACACTTACAGGGTGTCCAACAAAGGACTCCCTCATTTTAAAATTAAATAACTCGGCAACGGAGATCGATAGAAGAACGAAACCAGTGATATGCTTAGTCTGAAAGCCGTAAAAATCTGATACAAAAGTTTCAAAATTAGTTATAAATGTTGCCGACAGGTGGCGCTGTACGTTGCAATCACAGTTCAGATTTCGAGAAGAAAGCTATAAACTGTCATTTGCAAGTAATCGTTGCAATCACATCACAATCGATTCAAATTAGGCATTTTTCGTGCTTGCCAAGGACAGTTTATAGATTTCTTATCGGATTCTGAATAGCTATTACAACCTGCAGCGCCACCTGTCGGCAACATTTATAACTAATTTTGAAACTTTTGTATCAGATTTTTACGGCTTTCAGACTAAGCATATCACTGGTTTCGTTCTTCTATCGATCTCCGTTGCCGAGTTATTTAATTTTGAAATGAGGGAGTCCTTTGTTGGACACCCTGTAAGTGTCCGTTCTGAAGCGTGAAAGCAGAACATCAGTTTTGCGATTAGGGGGAAGGATTCTGTGTGCTTGTTTAATGGTACTAAGATGTGAGGATTTAGTGCAATATTTAGAATTTATCCATATTTTATTGACTTCTTGCTCATAAAACTTCTTTGAATTATAACTAAGATCTTCATGAGAAATCCAACTGAGTAGTTGAGTGTTCGGAGCAGCACGGGCTAATGAATCAACTAATGGACCTTATGCACGTTTGGGTTCGAGAGTATAAAAAAACAGCTGTGGAGGAATAAACAAAACGATTGGCCTATAAGCGACTCAGAAATAAAAGCAGTTCTGAGTCAGCTGTTTAAGACTGACCAATGGCTGCCTACGGCAGGTCACGTGTCGGAGGATGTGACGTCACATGCATAAGGTCCATTCATTCTCGTTTATTCCAGAATGTCCTGGAGCCCAAACAAATTCGATCGAAATTATTTTTTCTATAACTGTAGAAATTCGATGCGCAAGAAGATTGATTACACGTATAGAATGCCTATTTGAAGCTTTTAACGCTTTGAGAACAGAAATACTATCAGTAAGAATGACGTATTGTCGAGCTTCATTTACGAATTGTGAGGAATAACGGGTCTATTCTGGTACCCCTGGTTGCATAATACCAACCTTTACAGGAATAGGGACAATGGAGAAATTTCCAGCATGCTGATTGGTTGTTCCAGCAACGTCACGTATGATGCCAGATTATTACTTGTTACTATTTACCTTTTTCATTACTTAAATTGTAATATCAGGAAGAAATAGGGAAAAAAGTTTGAAGAATTGAAAAGTCAGAAATTATAAAATAATTGACAGTGTAAAATATTGACACTGAAAATTAATGGCTTTCAATCTAAATTCGAATGAAAGACTGCATTTTAATTTAAAAAGAAAATTTTAGATATTTAATTAAAAATAGCAGTTATCATATTTTGCTCAGAGATGGCGCCACTATTTATTTTGTTTCACACTCAATATTTCAAGCCATTCTGTCAAGCACAAATTTGTTGCAGAAAGATTGAAATTCATTGGAAATAACAAAGGTATTTTCGTTAGTACAATTCGTTTAAAAATCGTATTTTTAAGTGTTAATTCGTATTCATCAGAGGATAAACTTTAAATGTACTTTGATCACCACTATAAGGTAACTAGTCAGTAAGTTTATGACATCATTCGCGACGCCACTGGAACAACCAATCAGCACGCTCGAAATTTCTCCATTGTCCCTATTCCTGTACAGTTTGGTATTATGCCCCCGGTTGGGGTTGGAGAACGCCACTTTTTCCTCACGTTAACAACGGGAAAAGTGACGTCCCCCAACCCAACCGGGGTACCAGAATAGACTCCTAAGTGCCATTGCCTCGCCAGTAAAGATACAGTTGTGGTACGGAATAGACCCTGATGAGGATTCACCAGTGTTGAAATTAGCTGTTGCAATGGTGCATTTATGAAAAGATTTGGAAGTATCTGTGCCTGATTGGTTTTGAAGGTTGCAGTTGGCAACACCCTCATCCCTGTCGGGATCCGAACCCGAGACCCCAAGAAAGGTTGCAGTTGGTTTTCAACACACACCTTTATTTACACTCTAGCTGTTGCCAATCGCAAACAGAAAAACGTTACACTACATCCAAGATTACCGCAGTGGCGTAGCTGCAACTTTTGCAACTCGCGGGCGAAATTGCAACTTTTCGCCCTTCCTTTACAAATTACACGGGGAACATAAACGTTAAAGTAACTGACATAAACGTAAAGTGATGGCTCAGATATCGTCCTCATGTCAGACCACGGTTAAAAACTACGAGGCCGTGCTAGAATAGACCTCGTTTTCCTTCAAAACTGGACATAATTGTAATACTCTGTTATACCTCATTTAGTAGTTTGTACGTTCAAATTTAAATCACCTGTATACAATAACATAATAAACAAAATTTTTTTTAAAAACAAAAACTATAGAATAAAATACCAAAGATTCTCTAATACTTAAAACACTTTACAAAAGTTAGAAATTACTCAAAATGGAAAGGAACTAAAATGGCGCACTCATCGGAGACCACACGCCATTATTAGTTCAAAAAGGACAAAATTTTCTGTAGAAAGGAATGACAAAAAGTCAAAATTTATTCCTTCCTGTGGTCTTTAGTTCCTTTCCATTTTGAGTAATTTCTAACTTTTGTAAAGTGTTTTAAGTATTAGAGAATCTTTGGTATTTTATTCTATAGTTTTTGTTGTGTTATCTTTAAAAAAAATTTTGTTGAAGCATTTACTTTTTGCTGCTGCGTTTGCGCGCAAAAACGTATTGTTTTCTCTATTTTTCATTATTGCTATTGTTTAGTTTTATGTTCCTTTTAATTTATTTTCCTTTTAATTTAAATTTCTATTATAATAAACAAAAGATATTCGTTTCAATTCAGTTAGATTAGCGTTGCAATTTAAAATAGAACTGTTTAAAATTAATTTTAAACTGAGCTGTTTTGAGACGGCCCGTGCTATTTTCAGCTGACGAAAACGTTACTAGAGCTGACATTCCGTTCAGCAAAGCTTCCACACAACACCAGTGGGAGGCCGTTTCAATCTAACGGATTTAACATGCACCAGTCCACGTATATGGTGGATCTTTGCTGAAATCGTGTCACAAAACCGCGATTCCCTGACCCCGAAGCCAAGATTCTCCCATATGCAATACAGAAGTGTTATAAGAAAAAAAATTTTGATTAATAATTTCCAGTCCAGTCTATTTAAAATCTAGATTTTTAGAAAAAAAATAAAAATAATACAACTTTTTTTGCCGAAGATATGTGTTCAAACAGCCTCTTTTTTGTGAGTTTGCTTAGTGAGCTTGTAAAAGGATTTATGCTTTAAATGGATGCGTGTTCAAAAAAAAAATTCAAAACGTGTTCAAAATTCAAAACTAGAAGCCTATTATTTAATTTTTTTGAAACAGACATAAAGAAATAAACCTTATTAAGGTTGGATTTTAAGCCTAACAATTAATTTTTTTATAGGTCATATAATGAATTTTTAACTGTAATTGGTTTAAGAGATTAGCTTGTTTAAAAGTTTAAAGGACATTCATTGTTCAAAATTTGGCAAATAAAATGGAATAAGACTTAGAATATAGAATTACTTCAGTTAAACTCATATTTTGAATTCTAGGATATTTCTATCAAAGAATTAAGTAATATTTTTATTTAATAATCGTAAGAGATCAAGAATTGAGAAATACAAAAGTGAAAAAAAACCAACTTCCTTTTATACATATTAAGCAATAGAAAAAAGAGTTGAAGAGATTTAAATCATAATATTAAAAATCATAAAAAAAAGATATATTTGGAATTCAAATTTAGTTCACAAAAACGAAAAACTTCGGACAAAAGTACTTCCAAAATAACATTTGAAGAGGTAGGTTTATTTTTCATAACTTCCAAAAATAAATTTAATGAGGTTGTATAAAATATTCATAGGTAGGTTTAAGAACTTTAAAAAGGAATAAATAATAAGGAATAGGATAAGGAATCTTCCATGATAAATCCGTAATTTCCATTTAAATATGATATTTTAATTAAACTTCTGGCTAAGCCTTTCTTCGAATAAAACGTCAAACTAATAAAAGTCCTTCTCGAGAAATAAAATATTTCAGAAAAATGAAAAAGCACAAAAATGATGATTTCCTCGAAATTTAATAAGAACGAGATTATATCGTAAATGCATAATTCTAGAGAAGATTGATTATCGATTCTGAAAAATAAATTTATCTTCGGATGGAAAAGAATCCGTACAAAGAAATCATTTGCTTATTCGAATTCGTTTGCAGATTCGAATAAACGCGTTTCTTTTGTCGTGCTTCAGCTAAGCTGTGTGTCAATGAATAAGGAATATCGCATTAATTTGGGAATTGTTCTCATCATTATTCGGTGATAAGTTACAAAAAACTCATTGAATTTTCGTATTGAGATGAATGGAACATGTTTCATTTCTTGATGGAAATGGTTTCTTTTCTTAACCATACATCTTAATTTCAAATGGAAATATTTCGATTACTGCAATATTTTTCGATTATTGTATCCAATATATTTCTGTAATTCCTTTTTTTAAATTATCTATGTTGTTCATGTTTCTCTTATAAGCCTAACAACTGTTTGAAGCAATAAAATTTAACGTTAACAAGTACCATTTTTGCTAACTACAGTTAATTTTTTAAGTTTTAACGGCAAAACATAAATAATGTTAAAAATGTATGGCATTAGATCTATTTGAATTCTTTCTGAAGTTCATGATTTAAAATTAAATTGCAACAGAAACAGACAGTATGTTTCTACGAATATCAACAGACGAGTCGAAATCTGCTACTTTTTATGAAATGCAGTGTACTAGTCTCATTTAAGATTCTACATATAATTTTTGGTATCATTAGTTTCAGAACATATTCATCTTTAATGTTGTATCAGTGGAATTTCAAATTTTGAGAATATTTTTAAATTATAATATTTTAAGAAAAATATTGTAGTTTATAGCAGCTTTTGCTTTGTTCATCCATAGATGGCAGCGTGACTGTGGAATATGCAGTGATAATATATTTCTTAATTTTAATAGTTTTAGTTGAATGGTTCATTCAATAATTATTTTGCTTTATAATTGATTGAGTGATACATTCTGGCTTCGATTTGAAATGGTCTTTGATTAAACAGTTCTCAATTTTGATTTTAGATATATCTATGGATAACACCCAAATTGTACTTATTAGGTAATTGATTGCATTAGTTGGGCGACAAGATTTCCTTATAACGATTTTAACTATATTTTACAATGTAAATATTGTGAAAGAAAGCTTTTCAAACGAATACATTCATTACTAATAGCCCAGATCTATCTCTCACTGATCAGGTAACGTTCTGACGTCACCAAGAATAAAATTCGCATCATAGCACAGTAATTCAGTAATGTTAAATTTAAAAAGTAATTGTTCTAATTTCAAATTTAATACCTCGAAAATAATGACATAAAATTTCCTATCGATTGATTAAAATTTTTCTCGCTATGATCAATAGTTCCCGGGAAATTTTAAATTATATTAATCATATACTGCAAATTAATTTCCGTTTTTTAATAGAAAGTAGTAAATCACATCAGTGGTATATCATGCGCTTGATGTAGTTTGGACGCCACGATGCATCTGATCATTTATTACAATCGTGATGATATAATTTGATGATATTTTTTGGCAACGTTTCACAAGCAGAGAAGTGCTTTGTTTTGATTAGAATTTCGAAAAAGAATTCCTTTGAAATTTTAACAAGCTGAGAATTTCATGGTTATTGAATTATTATGTACACATTTTGTATATATTTTTTACTATAATTTAAAATAATTTACAATCATGAATTAGTTTACTATATTTTTTAAGATGAACACAATTTGCACCCGTCACACCATGACGAGTGGTTTTCTAGTTTTATAATAAAGATAAAGAAAGGGGCAAAGACTTCCTTATCAATCATTCATTTTACTTAAGAGAGTCATTGAAGTACATACTAAAATAATCCCATTGCTGTATTTTAATATAAACATATATCTGTAGATACGCAAAGTGTTAAGAACACGCGCATAAACTGACCATTATAAAACAGTTCCATAGCTGTAACAGCAACAGACTATTCTACGAAAACGATACTATGGTTATGATGCTGTTTTTGATCATAAATATTCAATTATATATGACATGGTTAGTAAAAATAAATTTTCAATAAAGAAAGAAAAAGCTTTTGTTATACTTTTTAGATAACGGAGAGCAGATCGTATATTTTTTTAGTTTGTCGCGAAGTTCTACTATTCATAGAACTACTGCCAATAAATCTATTAGAATTGTTATTTATACTTATAAAAGTCAATGTTTGCGTGTGTGTGTGTGCGATGCCCAGACGAATCTATCGCACTTGCAGCTATGAAATTTGGCGCACAGGTAGTCGTAATGGTGACTCAATGCACCTCGAAGCCGGAATTTTAAAATTTAATCTAGAAAATTTTTAATTTAATGTCTTGTGTTGTTTTGGGTCATTTTTGGCACGTTTACGGCTGTAGTATCTTTTCTAATGATCGTTGAAAAACAATCAATGCACCATCGGATAGAACAAATAATTTTAGTTCTATTAAATTTTCTTTTGAATTTCTAACATAATTTACTGAATTTTGAGAAATTTTTAAATAATAGTCACTTTTATGGTAATTTTTGATAAGGAATTTTTCAAATTCTCGCATCTGACGTTCTAACAACTCTGTAATTTTCATTTTTTTTTCAGCTGATAACTCGAACGTTTCTGTCGGATTTAAAACAAGAACTGTTAAAATACCTTTCTCCGTTTTTTTTAAATTAATTGTTCCTTGATCAGTTCAAACAGTTTTTTTGCAAGCCAGCTTTCTCACCAAGACATTCTCCGGAACGAGTTAACTTTCCCATCATGCACTGTTACAATCTCATTGGCTGGTGCTTGACCTTCGTCTCGGCAGGTGACGTCATATACCATCGCGCTCTTCTCGGAGAAGATACATTAACTGAATGAATTCGATAATTATTTTCGGCAGTGTCTTAAAATGTTTCTTTGTCTCGCATATTTCGCATGCTGGTTTGTCGCATTTATTAATATTGTTTTGGATTAACGTACTCGGCACTGTTTTTCTAAATTCAAATAACGCGCATCTTTTGTTTTTATGTTGTTCTCAAAACTTTTTCATGTTATTTGTGGGTGGGTTTTAGTCAAGATAGCACGGGCAATGCCGTGCGCGTATTGCTAGTAAAATTCTCCGTATCAGTATTTTCATGTCAAATGAGAACCAGAGTGGGAAAATATTCCTTTGAATAGTCTGCTGAAATATATATTTAACGGCAACATTATACCACCGTACCACATCGCTATCAAGTAGCCCTATACACAGAGGAAAGGGATCTAGTGTCGAGTTCTAATGCATTCTATTAAAAAGTCATTAGATCCCAATACGACAAGCTTCCTGCTTCTTTTTTATTTCCCACTCCTCCGCAGTGGTATCCAGTGCCGGGGCACCTGCTACAATCTCAGAGGAGGGCGTCGCCAAAGAAGACGGGCGTATCCACGCAGTCCAGAAATAAAGCGTCCATGGGCGTTGCCCCATCCGAGAGAGGTATCTGTGGTTAACCAAAGATTCGGGTTTACGGTGATCAGCCAGGTGAACGGCGGAGTAAATATTGCAAGAATGAGCATGCTCAGAAACAAATAAGGACTAAATAGGCTTTTTTTAGATCTCTAATTAGAGATTCTATTCCAATTTACAGAGAGTATGTCAGCCTTGAAACGATTTCTGCATCATACATCACGAATTACCCAATTTACAGAGAGTATGTCAGCCTAAAACATTACCAAGTTAAAAATCTACAACTTCTACTTACTTTTTGTTTTTATATTGCAAGCGTATATATAGAATACTTTATATGAAGTAAAAAATACAGGTGTACACAAATGAAGGGACACATTTCAAAAATTATTATTATTAATAATAATAAAAAAACTAAAAATGGTGGAACTACGGTTTTTTTTTTAAATAAGAGCGAATCTCAAAAAGGTTTTTTCAGATACTAACGCGGCGTTATACCGTTCTAAATTTGTTGCAGCGAGAAAATTCCGTACACAATGGCTACCGATGAGCAGAAGCCGATGCGTGTTTTCTGGTTTCTTTTTTTGGTTTTTCTCGAATTTCACGAAAGCTCTTTAGTTTTCACACTACATGTGAATTAACAAATTAAAGAACGTGAAATTCCCTACAAATACATGCTTTTATTTTTCTTCCAGTTTTAATATTTTGTCAGATAATGGCTGTAAACAAATTTTTGATTTCCAGTAATTTACGACTCCTAGAAAACCGAAATGGCATGTTATGTTTCTGAAAAAACACTTTTTGAGATGCGCTCTCTTTTTAAATAACTT
Organism: Araneus ventricosus; assembly: GCA_013235015.1. Lineage (NCBI taxonomy): Eukaryota > Metazoa > Arthropoda > Arachnida > Araneae > Araneidae > Araneus > Araneus ventricosus. The sequence continues at coordinate 58,909 of BGPR01005514.1, read as the reverse complement.
TTTTATTAATTTTCGAAATGTGTCACTTCATTTGTGTACACCCTGTATTTTGTATAAGATATTTCAAAAGCGGGGCAAACGTCCATACAAAAGTTGGCCAGGCTATTTTCAAAATTTCATGTTTCAATCCCTTTTAAACAAAAATTTGGAATCTAAAGACTATAAATTTTAATGCACGTACACACTTAAACATGTTATTCACTCCGTATGTAAAATTGGTTGCTGAAAAATTGAATAAAAATATCAATTTTGTATCATATACAACTATGTCCCAGTCATTATATTATCTTCTCGAGACTAATAATACAAGTCAGACATCACGAAACAAAACCTCTTTCGGAAAAAAGATGGCTAATCTTACTGCAAAAACAATTGCAACAATTCCATTTTGATAAAATATGTACTCAATGTCTCGCAAATTCTAGATTTTTAAGAGCAATAGTCTTATTCAGTCTGAAATTTTTCTGTTTTTATGTTGCAAGCCTAAAGGTCAAATGCTTTAAATGAAGTAAACAATTTTTTGTATAGGATAATTTCAAAAGTGCAACAAACTTCCATAAAAATGGTTGCCGAGCTATTTTCAAAATTTCATGTTTCTTTTTATTAAAAATTTTGAAGTCTAAGGACTATATAAATTTCAATGCACATACGGGTCATTCTCATGAAAAAAGGTACAAATAGCCCCCAAAGAATTGTTTTACAAAAATATGTCAAAAAATTTAAAAATTGCTTGGATGTTTCCATTTAAGCTTAATAAATAACCTTATATTAGTGGTCAAGCTTTCTATTTTATTTTTCACTGTTTTTTCTTTTATTTTTGGGTTTTTAAAATTTTTGACCTGTATACGAAGGAGACATGATAGTCAACGGAACTTTTACATTTTAAAAGAAAGCATAATTGACTAATTATTGGACAGATTTAGTACAAGTTTATTTCTTATAATTAAACAATAAAATTAGTTATTTAAAACTAGTGCAAGAAAACTTAACATTTTAAAATAAATGGCACTTTTTAAATAATGGCACTGATTGTGCATTAGTTAAATAATATTTGCAAACAATTTCAAATAAATGAAAGTCAACATTTTGCGGGAAAGTCATCAATTATACACTGGATTAAGGAATATCATATATTTATTTATTAACAAACAATCTAGTAAGTCTCGTATTAAGTTTATTCTACTTTCTTCTCTTCTAAATTTGAGCATCTGACTGCTTTGTCTTTTTAGTTTTTGATATTCCCATTTTTTCTAAAAATAAATTTAGCTATTAAAATGTTTTTTATGCATTATTAAAGCTTTAATATTATAAATATTCTATACGAATTGCTTAACTTAATTCTTTTCGAGAGTATAATTACAATTTTAATTTTTAAAAAATACAAAAGAAAATCACTAAATTTCATAAAAAATATCTACCAAAGAACTTTTAATTGATATTATTTTAATTTATCTAACTGTATCATGATTATTGAGATTTTGTCTCCTTCATTGACAATACCATCCTCTCTGTGGGGATGCAGTGTCCACGGAGGAGACAAAAACTAAGTTTTGAATTTTTAAGTGCTTTGGTTTTTACGTGGCTAAAGTGGTACACATTTTTCTTTATTAAATTCGATACTTAACCTATCAAAATTTTGCATTTTAATTATAAATTAGATATTTTAAAATTATTTATGATGTCCACGGAGTGGATGCTGAGAACTTTACCAAGCTCTAAATGGAACAAATAAATTGGAATATATTGAATAAATTCGCAACAGAACGAAAATTTTTCCTTAAAGAACAAATTTTCTGCCTCTCTTATAAACTCTTTCATGATGATTTGACATGAGCCATTTAAGATATTTTTTAAAGTTATTTTTTTGTCTATGGAAGGAAACTTAATTTTCCAGGGACAAAGTTTAAAAATTAATTACTAAGTAGAAATTATTATTTAAAAAAATATTAAGTTAGACCTAAACTAGAGACTTCAAATTAGTTAATAATAAAGAAAAAAAGTAAAAATCTTTAATTGTTTGAGTATCAGTAAAAATTATCTTGTGTTTCAGATGTAGAGACGTCCACGGAGGGAACTTTTGTCTTATATTCATTGAAAAATGAGAGTTAAATAGTAAAACTATTTTAGCAGAAACGTATTGAATAGCTTTCTTCAAACTTAAATTATATATATGAACAAAAATATTAGGAAATTTGTTGCTTTTTCTAATTTTTATCCACCCGGGACTGTAAAAAACACCTTTTCGTGAGAATGACCCATACGTGGTTACATATTATTCATTCCGTATATAAAATCTGTTGCTGAAAAATTGAATAAAATGTCCATCCTCACATGCAACTAAGCCAGTCATTATATTATGTTTTGGAAATGAAGAATGCAAGTCAGTCATCAGGAATAAAAAATTCTTACAGAAAAAAATGGCTAACCTTACTGCAAAAGCAACTGCTTCAATTTCATTTTGATAAATTATTCTAAGGTCGAACTTTCAAATGAAGTCAACAATTTTTTGTATGGGATATGTATTTCCAAAGAGGCAAACTTCCATACAAATGCTATTTTCAAAATTTATATTTCAATCCTTTTTATCAAAGTTTTCGAAATCTAAAGACTATAAATTTCAATGCACATATACTCATATATATTATTCATTCCGTAAATAAAATTGGTTGATGCAAAACTGAGTAAAAATGTCCATTTTGCTCATACGTAGTCATTATATTATATTCTGGAGATCAGGAATGCAAGTCAGCCATCATGAAACAAAACCTCTTAGGTAACGAAAGAAGCTAACATTACTGCAAAAACAACTGCTTGAATTCCATTTTGATAAAATATACACTCAATGTCTCGCAAATTCTAGATTTTGAATGCAATAGTTTCAAATTCAGTCTGAAGCAAAACAGAGCAGTTTTTACTCCATTGATCCATCCGAAGTAGTGTGGAAGAAAAATGCCGAGTCGAGTCGAGCGGTTGCTGTCCTGCTGGGAAAAGATTGGATGAAAAAAAATCGTGCATGCGGAAGGCTGGGATAAGCAGATAGTGATGTGGGGCATCAGGAAAAATAATGGAGTCGTTTGGTTGCTTCGAAAAGAAAAAACATGGATAAAAATATCTTCAATATTTCATAAAACATTCGTTCTTATACAATTTCTAGTAGAAGCGGGAAAGATTTCTATTCAAGAATAGATTATATTCCATGCAGTATGGAATTTCGTTTTGCACTGCGATTTAAAATTTATGATTGAAATCCAGTTTCCTGGATTGCATTTGTGGAATGTATGCTCTATTTGTATTCTTTTATGAGAAACAATCCATTTTAAGGGCGGTTTTGTCTCGAATAATGAGACACTGGAGAAAAATCAATCAGTTATTCGAAAATTTAAGAGTGGGTAAAAAATAACTTTTTTTCGTCAGTAAGAAGTTTCGGCAACATATTGGAAAAATTAATGGCATAAAATATTGTATTCATTTTAATTTGCCATCCCATTATAGAATTAAATAATAAGATTATTATCTGGATTCGTTATGAAATTCAATTAAACAATCAATCGCATATTCAAATACGAATTCAATCAGAATACTGAATCTTTTTAAGAAATGATAACAAATTCCGATATTGTAATGAATTCTTTTTTTTATTAACCTTAACTGCATTTGAACTACAGAAATTGCTGAACTATGAAATTGCATTTTTTTAACAAATGATAACGAATTCCAGGTTGTAGTGAACTCTTTTTGTATGAATCTGAGTTATTCTTACGAAATATTCAACTTTCAAGAAGACGCATATTTTTTTTAAGCAAATGATAACGACTTACAATGTTGCAATTAATTCTTTTTTGTATGAACCTGAAGTATTCTAACGAATGATTCATATTTTAAGAATACTTAATTATTTTAACAAATGATAACGAATTTCATTGTTGTCATGAATTTTTTTTTATATGAAACTGAGTAATCCTTATAGCGAATCATTTATTAAGAATATATGCATCTGATGGAAGAAAAAAACACACATGCAGAATTTGCTTGTGACACATAGACACTGTAAAAATAAAACATATTCTGTTTTAGGAAGAAATATATGTGCATATCAATAGACAGAGGATAATAATTGTACAAATATAATCAAAAGTAAAAAATGAAGGTAATAAAAGCAATCCTAGATTCCTAATTCGAAGGAAACGAAAAGCAAAAAACAACATTGTCGTAATTTTTTCTAACTTTATTTCTTTCTAAAAATAAATTCTTTTGTTCGTTTTATTTTATTGTATGCTAATTAAAATATTTTTTCTTATTCAGGTTTTAAATTTTGCTTCTTAAAAATTTTTTTTTTTAAATTTTGCTTCTTAAAATTTTTTTTAAATTTTTTAAATATGCTATAATTTTTCTTGTTGATTGTTTATATGCTCTATGTGCATATCAAATGATACTAACTAAAATACCTAGAAAAAATTAAACAATTTAATTCATGGAAATTCCTAGACAAAGCACACAGGCATTGTATCTTAGTAAATACATTAGCATCAGATTTTAATATTTGGGTCGGATCCATTACACTGCTACTTTCCTTACAAATATTTATTCAAATATACAGTAAAACACCTTTTATACGTCTTTCAAGGGACTGACGTAGAATGACGTATAAATGAAAAGACGTATAATCGAAATTTTAATAAAAGGCTTTGGTTATTACAAATTTAATGCTACAAATGCAAATTCAATTAAAAGTAATTTAAGTTTTTTAAAGATGATACTAGTATATTACAACATAATATTGAAACAATAATGAAAATTTTAAACTTTTACCATAAAAGTGAGAAAAATCATATCTTAATTGGATATCTTTTGTACTAATTCCACATTTCTTGTTTAATACGATTTATGTGCATATTGGTAGGAAAAGGATGTTAACCCCCATTTTCCTTTCTTGCTTTCTAGGAAAGGTTTCTCTTTTAAAGGACCAGAGAAATTATAAGGTGTGGCCAAATAAAAAGGAGGCCTTAGCTGTATCGGCGTTGTATCAAATCGCAATGAGTTAATGTGCTAGCCGATAGATGGCGTGGTAGTATTCCCAGTTGCACCTGCGTAGTTAACGACTTCGCATCAATATCCTAATTTCTGGAGAGTTGTTTCCGCAGTTCGTTGCATGATGGATTCCTCCAGATAAGCACAAACAGCAGTTTTCCAATTTCTTCGAGTAGAAGGTGAACATGCTTCGCAAATTTATCGCAAGATGAAAGAGGTGTACGGAGAGCAGTGTCTCGCACGGTGCACCATATTCCGGTGGTGTCAGGCGAGACGCGTAAACATCAAGAACTTGCCACGCCCTGGGCAGGCGAACGTTGTGACCAACAGTGCCACGATTTCGGCTGTGGATGAGCTCATACGGCAGAATCTTCGGATCACCACACGTGAAATTGCTATTGAACTGTCGATAAGCAAAGAAACTGCGCATCACATAAACCACAAAAAGCGTGGTTATGAAAAAGTTTGTGCACAATGGGTGCCCAAGCATCTGTCAGAGAAGACGGCGAGAATGGTTGTTTGCCTCACCCAGCAGTTTCTACACTGAAGCCATCCACTCCCTTCCTACGCGCTGGGATCAGTGTATCAATGTCAATGGCGATTATTTATAGTTGTACTGTTCCATATGAACTGTAATTAGAATATTGTTATTAAAATTTCTTTACATATAACTGTAGTCTCCTTTTCATTTGGGCACATCTTATAAATTTGCAAATTTTTGCTAAAAAATTTGCAAATTTTTGAAAGAGGGAAAAGGATGTATTACCGAAGCATTGCGTTGTGTAAAAGAAGTACTTTACCATTACAATGGTTATGAATAAAAAAGGACTGTGATGAAACGACGTAGGGGCGACTGGGGTAAAGCCAGTTACCCTTGATTCTGAAGCTTTTATTTTTTCTATCTAGCAGACAGATAATAAGGGGGCATACGACTCTTAAACCTCGAAAAAATGGTGGAAAACTGTCAAATTTGTTACATTATATCTCTGAAAAAATACAATTCACAAACTCACTTTTTTTCTAGAAAAATATCTGTTCTTTCTCTTATTGTACACACATTTTCAAATCTTAATATTGATATGCATTTATTTGAGAGAGTAATAAATATGGGTATCAATTTTGGAGAAAAAAAATTAGAAAGTCACCTTGCGCGCATGATTACGGATAAAATATTGGTCTAAACACAATATTTTGGGTATCTAAGTAATCCACACAGCCTGTTTAAGAAACTGAATCTCAATTTATTAACATTTAAATTTAATTTCTATTTTATATACCTATTTAAAATAAAAATGTTAAAAATAGTTAAATTTCAAATTTTCTACACCCCACGAAAAAAAACAATTCATTCGAGAAATATGTACAAAAATGTGGTTCAATTTGTAGAACATACCAAAACACATATTCGGTAAAAATTTTATGTAAAAATATTCGATATTTCTTGAGATATCGTTAGCGCAATATCAAAAAACAACACATTTTGAGATATACCGCTTTAAATATATGGCCATATTCATTGTTTACATTGAAGAGCTGATGCACTTTCCTTCATAAATTTCATAATTATTGGAATGTTTTAATGCGGATTGTTTTAAATTGTTCAGAAAAGACAGGGGGATAATATATATATATACATATTCATAAAATTGAAAATTTTCTAGTTTTAACAGTCGTATGTCCCCTTAAATTACGCTCTACTAGTCAAGAAAAAGGAACAGTCATAGTGGCGTGTTGAAGCTGTCGAATACACTGCATCTGTGAAAGTTTGTTGGTTTTAAGACATCACCTCACTAACGTTCGTTTTTTCAAACTATCCTTACTTAAAAATCATTAAAATTATAAAAGTTATATTTAGTACAGCTTATTATACGTTTCCTAAGGATTTATACCCTATCAAAAAATTAGGATTTACACCAATAATTGCGCGGTTCTCTTTTGTTTTTCATAACCTCCGCACTCGGAGTGAAACCGGGTAATCTAACTGCCGTAAGACAGAGACAGCCAGTATCGATGATTCCTCCGATGAAGACGATAAAAACACATCAGACGTTGGTTGTTTATATTTTAGTGATGTGTTTCTAATTTAATTAAAGAATCAGGGTTAATACAACGTAAAAACTGAATTAGATGTACCCAAGAAAGCTGCAGTGGTGCGGAGGAAGAAGACAACTGCTTTACATGTGTATCTTGTAACTAATATTCTTAAATTATTATATAAAATAAAAATGATTGCAACTTTTCCACGGAAAATCGAGTTTTCCTGATTTCCCATAACGTTAACATGTGTACCCGGTTTTACCCCCCATGTAGTTTGACTTTTTTTTGTAAAAAATCAATTTTTGATAAAATGAGTAATGAAACTGTGACTTTTCTTGAAAGATATATTGTACTCCGAAAAAAATGAATGTTTTACTGAAATTTGAGAGCTCTATGTGGAATATTATAGTTCCAACAGGCCTTCGAGCCTTATCTACCCAGTTTTACCCCACTTTAACCTATAAGTGAAAAACGCATAAACGCCGCTTAACTGTAATTATTATAAGTACTAGTAAAGAATTAAGCCTAATATGAGTATTAAATTTGGAAATATTTGAGAAGCATATCTGCAAATCAAAGTTGTCCTGTATCATTTTGAGGGTTGGGAAATAGCTCACCTGTTCCTGCGATTCTTCTTCAAGAATCAGCTTTGCTTCCAGACTCTGCCTGGTTTCCAGGAAAGCCTTTCGCTGCCTACGTTCCAGGAAGAAGTAGGACAGGCAGCCAAGGAGATTGGCGCACATAAAGAGCAGGACATTCGCTCCCAGCTGCAGGTAAACCACATGGTTAGAAGAATTTCGCATTTCAAGAGAATTAATGCATTACAAACATAATTTTAACATATACGGCGGGAACAAAATGGTTCATGGAAGGTAAAAAATCTTGATAAAATGCCTACATGTTCAATAAATTATTGCTAAAATATTTACCAACAGGATCTTGAGAGTAACTTCCTGACTAAAAAAACATAATTTTTAAAAAAAAAATATAAATAGAATTTTATAGTCGACACAGCATTGAAGCTATTAATGTTCAAGAATGTTCCATGTAAAATCATAGTATCATTTACATAATTTGACACTTAATGCTAGATGATCTATCTCTCTCTATATAAATAAGAGCTTATTTTCTGTCTATGTATATATGTATGCTCGTTTTTTTTCTATGCCCGCCCAGACCGTTTGATTTACCGGTACTCAAATTGGCATAGTGATATAGTAGCACGAGTGGGAGCTAACGCCGCAAAAATTGTTTCAAAATTTCATTTAGTTAGATCCCTTATAGGGAGCCTACCTATTTCAATGTTTATTTATTTAATGTTAAGTGGTAAATTAAGGCGTTTTTTGCCTATTTGCGTAACTTTCTGCCAATATTCTCATTGGAAAACCGTAATTTTTATATCGTTGCACAAGTCCAGAATATTCCCGTTCTAAAAAGAGTAATTTGATGCTTCTGTGTAACTATCCTGATTTTTAATGATTTTTTTTAAAGTTTTCGGAAACGCCTTTCTTCTACAAACTTCATTCTTCAGTAAACGATTTCTTTTCTTTCCATTATTATCCACATACGCGCGAGACAAAATGTTCTGCTTTCTCCGTGTTTAAATTAGTTCTTGCAATTTTTGTCTCCTTTCTTGTCGGTTGGTGTTTTATTTTGCAATGTATATTTTTGGCAACATTTTGAAAGTTGTATTCATTATTGTACGCCATATTTTATAAATAAATGTCCTTTTTCCAAACTTCTCGCATTTTCATTCGAACTATACTGTTATAAGGTAATAAAAAGACTATATATGAAAATTTTAACTCAACAAGAAAGGATTCAAAGGGAGATTTACGTTTATTGGGGGAAGTTAGTGAGGATATTTGTAGAAAACAAAACGGCGAAGGGGCATATGAAAAATTCGACCTCGAGAAAGCTTACTCTAAAAAAAATTTAAGAAATATGATGAATCATCTACATTTTACAAATCCGGTTATTCCGTACTTAAGAAAACTAAATAATAATTAAAAAAACAAAATTTAGGCTATATTAGGACTACAATTATAAAGTATCAAAAGTTTATAACAATTTAAATAATAAACAATCATTTATCAAAATCAAAACTTCAGAAATAATTATTGTTGTAAAAAATAGATCGAAATATTGGGAAAGAATATTAACTATAAAAAAGAAGATATTGAAGATAATATTTAGTTGTGAAAAACAAAATATTTTCAAAATCGTAAAAATGCAAAATATCATAACATGTCGTATTTTTATTGTACCATAAAAGCGTAATGGACTCTCGGACGATAACAAGTTCAGCTAATTACTTTATATTTATACACTTTTAACTTTATGTGCCTGTTTTTATACACATGATGAAAATATTCCCTGGTATTTTAATTAAAAATGTGATTTTTATTTTCGAAATATTATCAAAATTTCAACCACTAGGGAGCGGATCCCTAATTGGCGTTTTAAATAATTAACCAAAAAATAATAATAAAAAAGTTGAAGCGTGAATTTTTCATTTTACCACAGTACCCACAAAAGACTCTTAATTTTCATGAATAACTGATTTTTTTTAGAATGAATCGTCTGATAGCTCTCAAGAGAATGATAATAACAACAAATTTTGATTTTTCCTGGCAATTTGTTTTATTTTGCATAAATAATTAGCAATTTACAGAATAGATTATTAAAGAAATAAATATATAGTATTTCAATTCGAAAACGGTATTTTTTACTTGATGCCTGTTTAATCTTTCAAAAACGAAAAAAAAAAATTAGTAACATATCTTTTTTTTTGTTTGTTTTCCGTTAAATTTCGAAAATATATTGTATAGACAGATGAACGCTTCTTTTCCGCCGATTTTTAAAAGGGAAATATTTTTAATTTTTTTAAATGTTTTTCTTTAGCTTTTTGAATATTCTACAATGGCTTTCTTCACATTTTTCGCAAAGATTAAAGGTGATGCACTTTTAACGCTTCCAAATCCTGATTCTTAATCGGCTTACTTTTGTAGATTAATTTTATTTTTAAAAAAAGAGTTATTCTATTCATACGACGTTAATAAAAAAATAAAAGGAAGTTCTTCAAATAGCTAGATTATTAAAACTATTGTTAAAACTTAATTAATCTTTATATGTGCCTGAAATATTATTTACTTAAAGTTCTTTCACATATAACAAATTGTTATTTGTTATTGTTTTCGTAAAATAAAAGTATAGTATTTTAGTGCCTTAATTCTTTTCTTCATTTATAAATAACACCCAAAACAACTCAGGAATATTATCATAAACTTTGTTTTGAAAATTGTTAAGTGGGAATAGATAAAGGAGAAAAAAAAGTTTGAAATTTTGAGAAATTAATACAGATAAAGGTAAAATCAGAATTGTTACTTTTCTTTCAAAAGAACCATTCTTATTATCCTCAAAATACATCTGTCTCTGATGGCAAATATAATTCCAAAAATATTCCATAAAATAAGAAGCAAACAAGAATAGATTTCGTTTCCTAATAAATATTATTTAAAAATGATTTCATAATATAAATGAATAGATTATTAATATATTTAATTTATATTGATATCATACATGTCAAGTGCGACAAGTATTAAGAATTTATTGCTCATCTTGCAGAATTAAAAAGGAAATGACGTCATAGCACAGAGTAAGACAGATTGAAGTTGTTCAATGCTATGTTCAATTAAGATGGTCATGTGACTGTGTCGTCAAGACTCCAATAAAGTTTATTCAGCTAATTCTTTCCATTAAAGCTGATGTGACATTGTAATTAGTTTTGTGTAATAAATATATTTGGCTAAGTGTTGTAGTAATTCTCTGTTATACTGAGGGAAAAAACCTGTTAATTAAAAAAAAACTGAAACTATGTTAACCTAAATGCTAAAAATAATTATTTCTGAGAACAATTGTCAAGTTATAAACATACAGAACAATGGAAATAAAAATTTAAAATGAGTGAATGAAACTTGAGAAAGATTGTCAAGTAAAACAAAATGAAATTGATTATGTACCGGAATTAAAAGCAATGTCGAAATAAATATCAAATATCAAATTGCTTATCGAAAAAATATATTGTGAAGAAATATTAACTTCAAAAAAATTAAACACACAGGCAGACGAAGAATAGCAAACTATAACAAGTTAAATTTTCGCTGTTCATTAAAAGCAAACTAAGAACTAGGCCAAAAAATAATTCCTATTTCTAACAAAATATCTTCTTTTTTGTCACAAGAATATCTAAATTATAAACATGATTTTTATTTTAGGAATTGTCCTAAACTTTTAGTTATCGTTTAGCACTGGAGAATTGGTCTTTAAAGAGTGGTTAAAATAATTAGCGAAATTAATCGCAAGAAATAAAGGAAATTAACTAAAAGAACTAATGAACAAAATTAGTTTAAGATTTACTTTTCAAAATTGTAACTAGAATCTTGTTTATTTCTAAGTTTGAAACTTGCTAATAAGTAGAGTGTCTTTTTTTTTTAAATCTACTGAGATCACAATTAGAAAATTTCAGTAAATTCGAATTTTTTCTGTTAATTAATCATTCTACTTAAATAATCAAAAAGTAAATGCACAGTGCACTTCAATTTGAAAACGATTTTATTTATTTTCTTGCTGCTTAATTCGTTAAAGAAGAAACGACAGTTTTCCATCAGGTGAAAAAAATATATAATGCATATAAACGAATAGTCGAATTTTTCGACGATTTCTGGAAAAAGGATTTTAAAGTTTCTAATTTTATTTTCTTTCGGCTTTTTGCATTACCTACGTTTATCTCTTTAATCTAGATCTTCTCCTTTTTAGTAAAGATTAGAGATCATGCATTTTTAAAACTTTCAAATCCCAATTCTTAATCGGCTTACTTTTTTAGATTAAGCCTCGGACGGATTTTTCGAAAAAAGGAGAAAAAAGGATTTATTTAATCCATACGATGGATACACTGTAAGACTAACAAAGAAAGTTCCTTAAATAGCTATATTTATTAAAGCAGACATTAAAAGATCTGACTTATTGTTTAACTTGCTGAAATATCTTTCAATTTAAATAGCTTTCACAAATGACAAATGGCTTATTATTCATCATTTTTTGATATTTCGAAAATTATCATTTTAGATTTATTCATTATTTTCGAAAGAAATATTTAAGTACTAAAGTTAATAGTTAGGGAATAAATAATTTCAAATAAAAGTTTCTGAGAAATTGTTATAAAGATTTCTTTCAAAATTTAAAAATGAGACAGGGTAAAAATGGAAGATTAATAAAAAATGAATTTCCGAAAAAAAAGAATTCGTAGAAATATGAAATCAGAAATGCTAATTTTCTGCTGAAAGAAGAATTGAATTATTATTGCTTGTAAAATTGATTTCTCCTTGTTAGTTGACATCAATAATAAAAAAGAGCGACTTCGGTTTGAATGTCATTTAACGTTTCGTATGCTGTGATGTGTTGCCACGACCTTTTTCTTTTGAAAGAGGCACAGTGGATTCCAGAATACAGGTATAACAGAAATTACAATTCCACTACAAATTTTATTTTGGCATCGTTGATACAAGTGGTTCAATGAGTTTACACTAAGAATAGCGAAGCATAGATGCTTGGAATCGATCATATTCATTCAAAATAGAGCACCTCATCACATTGAATTATGTATGCAGCAAGTTCTACGACAACAGTTTACAGATGTACGAACAATTAACGGTGCACTTTCTTGCAGGTAGCCTGAGTTACTCGGATCTCACTCCCTGTGATTTCTGGATGAAAAGTGTGACTTGCATAATCTAGACACTTTAAAGGATAGCATAACTCTGCAATTTTGACACATCAACGTTGAACTGCCGTGTTCTGAGCTAGGATATGCAATCCAAAGAATCCATTTTTGGAACACTTGATAGGTCAACTCATTGATCCATAGGTATCGATGCAGAAATAAAATTTGTAGAGGAAATAGGGGTTTCAGCGATTTTTTCGTCTAATTGACAAGACCAACTACGTGTACAGCGGCTTATTGCAGTTGGCAGTAGAAAATTGGAACTTTTTTCTTGCATAAATCGAACTTCCAAGTTTGGAATAGCATGTGGGCAAAATTTGGTTACATTTGGTTGAACAATTCTTTTTTACAATGGAGTAGTGGCGGATTGTCAGCTCAGAAGCAAGCAGTGCTGCGAAAGTTGTATAGACCTAAGTTGTAAGAAATTTTGTGCTGATTATTTTGGTATATAATGATGATATTCTAAAAATTGATAGTTTCTGAGTTATAAGCAAAAAATTGGAGAAAAATATTTTTTCATGTTTTTTGGCTGTAACTAAAATTCCAACAAAAAATTTTGGTGGCAATCATCAGATTCGTAATCAGCACCCCAAAAGACTTAAAGGAGCAAAAAATTACAACTTTTCCTGAATTTGATTTTTAAAAAAAAATACTTAATGACTAGACTACTGAAAAAAGACGAAAAAAAAACAAAACAAATGCGGAAGTCGCGTCAAACGAAAGCTGAGAAAAACGCATCTCAAGTGCTTGTAATTTCAAGCGGAGAAGGGGTTGCTTTTTCTCCCGATTCAACGTTGCTCAGGGCGCGAATTTTGTTCCTTAAGAGGGACAAAACTCTATGCAGCTCTGGTCTGCCTTTCTCTTAATTCTGAATTGATTTTTAATCTTCCTTTAACGTTTTGTAATACTTTTTTTGCAATTTTTGTTGATCATTGAACTCTCAAAGTGGAAAAGTAAGCTAATCAGAATAAAAACGAAAATACATGATTTTAAAATAATTTCGGGGGACTGCAGCTCTAATGGACGAGCCGTTACATTAATCGAGCTCCAAACACTTCACGTTGTCTTATGACCACCCGGTATATTTATTTAACCAGATAAACTCACAGATAAACATTTTCTCCATTCCTGGAGCAACAATCGTCAGATAGCCTCACCTGGTTTTCGGTGAAGTCTATGGGCTTGGGCAGCACCCCTACCAGCAGCAGATGCACGAAGGCCATGACGATGCTGAGGATGAGGCAGACGCTGAGGCGGAGGGGCAGCAGCAGGTAGATCATGTAGGTGTAGAGCAGGGTCCAGGCCACCGAGTCGCCGGGCATCCGTGGCACGCTGAACAGCCACATATCACAGACCAGGTGCCCCAGCTGCACGAACCACGCCACGAAGGGGATGCAGTCCCACAGCCTACACAGAAGACACAGAATTACACACCGAATGAGAGTAATCATGCAAGAATAGGAAGAGTACAATGTGGGGATTGTCAAGCGTTGGTCAGTAATTGCGATTTTATTTCGTTTCGTGTTACATACAAAATGCTATTACCTCTCCACTTAGCCATAGAGTTCTTTCTTTGTCCCTTCGTCCGTAAACGTTTTTAACTTAGCAGCATATAGAGTTATAAACGTTTACGGATGAAGGGATTTTAGGGGGGAAGTTCGGAGCGATGGTTCCCAAACGTTTTCCGAATTCACTGTTCTGCATGAAAATCGACACCATTCCTGCAAATTCTTATGTAAAATGACCTCCTGAATCCGAATGTGACCCCCATTTTGCCCCACCACCCACCGTTTCCTCGGGACGCCTCCCCCATATTTTTATCACTGTTCGGTAATTTTATGGCCATGAATTTGATTAGGAGGGAGAAAACGATTATTTTAACCGTTAAATGTCTTCTGAGGGGCTACAGAGGTGAAAAGTTCTAAAATATGATCATTTGTAGCAAGGGGGGAAATTTGGGTGGGGATTTGTCCCCTTAAATTTAAAAAAATCAATACAAATGATAGGTTTTTCTGGGTTTTTTTTCGCAATTTTTTCACTTATTTTCTACATATTCCAGCTTCCAGCAACCACTTTTCACCCCAAACCACTCACCTAAACACCCCAAATAATAAAAATATATAGCAACAATTTTGGCTAAAAGCGGGTGAGGGGGAGAGGTCCCGAAGCCCTCACAAGAAAGTTTGGAAGATTCACTGCACAACGTTTCCGCTATTTATTTTTATCACTGTATCAAACACAGGTGCCCTCATTTCTGTTCGCACAGTAATTCTCCAGCGATACTTTGATTTTATGGCAACAACTACCGAAAACACAGCTTCGAACAAATAATTAAGTAGGAAATGGAATCAAAATTCACTGAGCTTTAGTTTGTATAATATCTTACGGCATCTCTGACGAGAGTCCTGACGGCGTGTCGACTCTGTGAGTCGAGACTTCACAAGTAGACGATGCACACACTTTTGGAAACACTTTTCACAATAAAATGAAAATTTCAGGCATATTTATCCATAAAACAATTAAAATAGTACTAAATTAACTGGATGCATTGTAGAATAAAAGGATATTCAGGATCAGATTTTTTTTATTAGCAGACTCTTTCTTTACAAACGAATTATGTTTAGTAATATTGCACGAATGTTTAAGGAAGTTCTTGAGCAAGCCAATGTCTCTAGCAGTTTCTAGAGGTAAATTTGAGTCATCCTCTTTTTGATAAAGACAATCTGTCCACAATTTTAAACAGAGAGGAAAATTTAGGTCTCCTTCATTCTATTTATCAGGAGGTTAATAAACTCGTTCCACAGGTTTAGTCCTGTTTTTTTTCTCTTTTTTTCTGATTGTCAATTTCTGTTTGAATTTAGAGCCGACCAAGTCTGCGGCAGCATGAAACCACGTCATCTAAAGTGTCTGGCACATTTTGGTGACCCTCCGGATGGAAGCATAGATGTACGAGAAAGTGTATATATATGTATCTATATTAAGTGTATCTATCTATCCATCTATCTATATATATATATCTTCCTTTTTTATTTGTCTTGTGCTTTTAGAGGGGATGACGGCAATTTTTAACGGATTTCGTTTGTCGTTAGCAGAAAAAAGCACAAATTAATATCATGAGCGAGCTTCCCTTCCTGACGAGCGTCTCGCTATGATATTTTTCAATTTTTTTTGGTTTTTGTCTATTTTTGCCATTTTGTCTTGACTGTTTTTGAGTTTTTGTCTTGTGTTTATAAGTTTGTTTTGATATATATATATATAAAGAAAATATAGTACGAGAACATCTCACGGACCCTCAGCACTATCCTGACAATGGACTCGTCTCCGGGACCAGGGGCGAGGTGTCCCGTAATCAAGAAGTCATCCTCTTTTCGAATCAAAAACTTACTTTATTTTATAGTGAAAATTTTTTGTCCTGCAAGTTGTCGACTACAAGAATTGGTTTTACACATTAACATAAAAGCGAAAAATTAACATTAAACTCTGCATTTTGTATAATTGTTTGCAGAAAACAAACCGAAATTTGTCAACATTTAATTCACTCAACAAATATTTAGTTTACAAATATTCATAAAGCAATCTGCATTCTCATGAAGAGCATAAACCTTTATCATCTCGAAATAAACATATTACATTAACAGAACAATCTCAAAATTAAGATGCTTACATTCCAAAATTACTGTCGCTTTAATGTAATAGGAAATTACTTCCTCTAACATTAAGAAGACAGTAGTAGTTGATCCCTTACGTCCTGGCTAAACAATAGGACTTTAAAAGGGAAGCACGCATTTCGAGATTAAATGTCCTTCCCTTACAAACCCAAACCTAGAACACACATTAGTAATTTTAAGAAATTACTTCTAACGAAAGTGCTGCGTATTCATTTAAAACTGTGAGTTGAAAGCTTCTATTGTAATCCGCAGTGGGAAAACCATTCTAAGTTCCTTGCCAAAATTTAAGCGATGAGTCATTTCAAAAGTCCTAGGTTGTTTTGCTATTTCAGAAAATGAAACTAAACCTTTTTCCTAGATTGTCTAAACCTTAACTTAATTTAAGAGAGAGAAAGAATTTTGTTATGAAAGTACCGGAAGCTATAAATATACTTAATTCAATCAACCATGTATATATAAAACAGAAGACCTCAATGCTTTAATGTTTAGTATCCAACGCTCCAGTTTTAAATCTACCCGCTTCCAATGGTACAATTTTGTTTTCTCCCATTTTATTTAGGAATTTTGAATAGCTAATTTATGTATGGACTTATTTTTAAGGACGTACTTAATTTTCATGCTTTTATATATAAATAAATGCTTTCGGTTTTTTTAAATCATCTTCATTGTACAGTGGAGTCTCCCTGTAACGAAATCGCTTGGTTCCAATTGAAAAATTCGTTATAGAGAAAATTTCGTTATACGGAGATTAGAGATTTTTGCAGTTATTTAAGTAAATGTTCCAAACTTTTCAATAGGTGCGATAAGTTCAAATGTATTTAATTATGACTTTCAATAAAAAATGAAGTAATATATATATATTATAAATTTGTTAAAATTATACTAATTTTTATTCTATAAATAAAGTGCTCAAAAGTTAAGACAATTCACCAATTTAGAGAATAATATGTACTAGTATGTACTTACGTTTATTTTACTTGAAAAATTCCGTTATTTTACATTTCTTTGCATTTCGTGATGTTAAATTTTCAGAAAAATTTTCACATTTTAAGAGTGAGTGGTTCCAGAAACAGGCACGTGTGAGCGAATTGGTTGCACAGAAACTATCAGCTTTCTTCAAAAATGACAAAAATCGAAAAGATAAACTTCTGAAAAAATTCGTTATTGGGAGACAACCACTTCGTTATATGGAGAATATTTTGAATGTTATTTAACATTCCGATTAAAAATTTCGTTATAGGGAGAAATTTGTTGTAGAGAGACTTCGTTGTAGGGAGACTCTACTGTATTTGTCTTTTAATCCAGAATTTTCCCATTTTTAATTGTCTTGTGCTTTTTGAGGGGATAGGGACAAAATTTTTACGTTTTTCGTATGTCGTTAGCAGAAAAAAGCACTTATTAATATCATAGGCGGGCTTCCTTCCTGACGAGCGGCTCGCCATGATATTGTTCAATTTATTAAATTTTTGTCTTTTGTTTCTTGTTTGTTTTGATATATATATATATTCTTACTTTTGTTTTAATAACGATTTGTTTTAATTTTTTTCCTATCTCTGTGCTCCTTTCCATTATTCCCTCCTCCCTCCTAGAGAAATAGTCGTATTGACGAAATGCTCCTATCCACACAGAGGGGCGTGTTCAAACAAGATTAGAGGACATGACGATGATGTCAAACATCTTGTCTGGACTCAATCTCCTGACTTGGACTTAACTGACTTTTTTGGAGATATCTGGAGTCCAAAATTCATGCTCCAATTTTTCTGCCACTCATTCCTGAGGAATTTGAGGCTTTTCTGCTTAAGGTATCCGATTGGTTTAAAATCGTCGTTTTTGATGACATTATCAAAAAACTTTTTATGACTTAATATTGTAGCCTGTTTAACCAGCTTTCTAAAAATGTCTCAATTTTTATTCTACGTGAATTACAAATGGAGTTACAGCTGTGTTATTACCGAACTGTAAGCATTATTTTGTGTTGCATGAAAACTTTAAATGTGTTTTCTGAGAAATGATATTTTTGAGGGAAACTGTCGACCGTAACAATGATTTCTCAAAAAGTTATTCAAGTATTGATATGAAATTTTCTGAGATTGTTTTCTGTAATATGCTTGATGTTTTCCTCTAAAAACTAAGGTCAATTTTAAAATCAAGTATTATTTTTAAGTGCTTAAATATAAACGAAAAACTTTTTTTATGGAAAATTACCACTTTAGTAACTTAACTCAAGTTACTAAAGTGGTAATTTTTAAGTTAACTAAGTTTATTTTGAAGTACAAGAAATATTTTAGAGTATAACACAGATAACTGTCATAAAAATGTATTTATGAATATTTAGAATATGATTTTGTCTATGACTGTTAGCGTAAGGCAAATATTTTAGTCATTTTTCTACAAATTTCTCAGTTTTTTTTAAAAAAAATATTACTTTGAAAGCCTAATTTTACAATATTTTCATAGTTTTGAAACATATACAGTTGAAAAATAACATTAAAAATATATATAAGTTATTTTTCAAAAAAATGTCTCCGAACACTTTCGGATACCGTAAAGAATGGTTTTGAGTAGTCGTTGCAAAGCTAGGTGTTTTTAAGTTCAAGCATAAAATACCGCCAAATAAAGAGTTTACACGCGTTATTGGCCTGTCATTTCTATATCCTGTTGCTCACCCATGTAGAATTTTTCCACACACATTCCTGTGCGATTCTGACTAGTCTTTGTACTATCTACCTCCTCTAAAAGTTTGGACGTTAAATTTTGAATCGCCCTGTATAGAGAACATGTAACTCTTTGCGCCTATGGGAATTAAATCAGTTCAGAACAACCAAACTGCTTCCAGCCCCTCATCTAGTCCAAACACCTAACTGAAACACCAAAATAAACCATCTTACCTTGACGGCAACACAGCGGCGTAACATCGAACCACAATGAACACCACCCCTATGAGTAGCAGTGCACCCAAGAGGAAGGTGACCTGTCCGGCCAGGTGTCCAGCTTCCCTGATGGGAAATGCTGCGGCGTACGTGGCCAGCAGGACGATGTCCACCAGTGCGAGCACCAGGAGTAGTATCTTGGTGTTGCGCCGCTTCTCGATCCTGTAGTACTCCCTGTACAGGCTCTCGGCACTCTTTTCCGCGAAGGCGAACTGTAGGCACTGGGGCAGGTACCTCTGCAGGCCGGACCTGTCGATCTTCAGCTCGGTCTCGCCCCTGCTCAGGAAGGACACACCCTCCTCCCCCTTGCCGGCCTCCTGATTGGGAGAGAAAAGGCGGTTGTTACGATGAAGAAAAAGTTTTATGTAAAAGCTATATAATATGAGTTTTAAATAACCGACTTCAAATACAACTTTGAACTGAAATAAATGCTCAGAGCCTCACTAGATGTCGCTACGGATAAGTGCAATGAGAGAGGGCATAAAAAGAAATCGTTTAATGTCTCTTCCATTCTTTTCCAAAATGTCTTCAAAACCGTCGTATTCAATCTAAGATTGTATTTTTATTGTTAAAAAATTGATATTTATGTAGCGAAAAGAGAGTTATTGCTTGTCAATATACCCAAATCGTTATCCTGATGCATTGAATTGGCCACCTTATTCACTAGATATTATTCTATCTCTGGGGTTATAAGAAAGATTTGGTTCATAAGAAGCCGAAAACCTCCTAAATGTCACAACTGACTCATTTTAAAACATAAAAAAGAAAGATTCGGATCTGTATTTAAAAACTTTTCGACTATATTGCGCAAATGTTACTTCTGAAGCTTTCTAGCTTTTAAAACATTATCCTTATTTTTCTTTTTCCATGTTTCTTTGAATAAAAAGAGTTTGTTGATCTATCAACGACTCAAAAGTTGCTTCAGTTCGAAGATGTAGGTTAAATATAACACGTACTATAGAAAAAACAATAGTTATGAAATGTCCACTCATTGAAAGCTCAAAGCGATTTTGAACAAGGATTAAATCCATTAATGCAACAAAAATTCTAAAACTATGGGTCCCTGTCCCAGTCAGAAATGTATTCTTCTGAAAAATAATTAATCTGTCACAGTATTCTGGCATTTTATATACACTAAAGAGCGTTTGTTTACATTATTTACCTTTTTCACGATGGTTGTTACCGTTTGAAAGGCAAAAATTAATTGAAGATCAGCACAGATTTTAAGTATTTTAAGTTTAAGCCTACTTATGTTTCAGAATATACAGGGTGTCCACACTTACCGTGTTTCAATAGCTAATTTCTAAACCGTTAGAGATAGACATATAGTTCCAGTTGGAAAAATGCTTTAAATGAAGGGAAGGGTTATAGTATATGTATATTGAGTCACTAAATATATCTCTGATAAAAATAGGAATTCTAAGTTTTTATATGGTCCCCCTGTCCTATGAGTCATATTTAGTAAAATATTCTTGACATTCTAACATTTTAAACAAAAAAAGTCCCACTCCTCTGCGACGAAAACTGAGCGAGTTCTGGAGCTTCGAATTTCATGATTTTTAACCAATCAGCGGCCTCGTCGAGCAAGTGCAGCGCATTGATTGGTGGATCGTAGTGGAGACGGCTATCGAAATGGTGTAAAGTGGTCTAAGTGAGCGATATTCAAAGCTCCATAACTTGGTCAGTTTTAGTCGCGGAAGAGTGGGACTTTTTTTGTTTAAAATATTCGAATGTCAAAAATATTTTACTAAATATGAATCATAGGAACGGGGGACCGTATAAAAAGTTAAAATTCGTAACTTTTTCAGGAATATATTTATTCACTCAAAAAACATATATTATAATTCTTCCCTTCATTTAAAACATTTTTCCAATTGGAACTATGTGTCTATGGTTTAGAAATTAGCTATTGAACCACGATAAGTGTGGACACCCTGTTTACATCAGGGACGGGAACAAACTGCTGCTTCAATCAAATATCTCAATTTTTTATAGTTGTTTATTCAACCAGGACAAAACAGGCGAAACTTCCTTCAGATTTTCAGCAAAATTAGTTTTACCAGTTAGCCATTCTTTTAACCAACAAAATATCCACGCAAGATATTTATGTTACAATTTCGGAAAACGCAAGGACAACAATCCAGCTTTTACGTTCGGATCCTCACTGTCAGGAGAGTTGTATTGTCATTATTTTTCCGACATAATCCCAGGTTGCCGTTTAGGGTGCTTGTTTAACGACGCAATCAAGGAGGAAAGGCTTAAGCCCCCCCCCTCCCCCAAAACCTGGGCCATCGCACGCGACGCTTATTTCACATTTACTCGACGGCAAAATGCGAAGTTAATGCGTTCCATGCGCCTAATATACGAAAAACAAGCCTTTAAGAGAGCACTTAGTGCATGAGCACAAACTTACAGTATGCGGAGTATTTGTGCTTTACTGCAATTTGTCCCAGACTAAGCAAAAGCGAAAAAAGATTTCATGATTATCATTGGATGAATATGTTTTGCACGTAAAGGATTACTCGATGGGTTTAAAACCATTATGTTCTTTAACAGCAAATAAATTGTCGTTGACTGAGGAAGGGAAATAAAAATTTGATAACTATGTTACAGACATTTATTTTCTGGATTTACCGAAATTATTCTTTTTTGAAGATCAAAAATGTGCTTTTATATGCAGGCTGGTCATAAATTATTGAACCAATTTCAAAAATTAATAAAAAAAAACTAATAACGTTCTACAACTGCAATTTTTTTTAAGGAGAGAGCAAATAAAAAAAGATTTTTTTCCAGATAGGTGGCGTTGCATTACAGCGTTCTGAAATTGCTACAGCGAAAGATTTCCATAAGCAAACAGCAGAAGCCGATGAGACTTTTCTGGTTTTTCTTGAATATCTCGACAACTATTCAGTTTTAGAATTACAATAGATTTAACAAATTAAAGAGCGTAAAATTCCTTACCAATACATGCTTTTATTTTTCTTCTAGCTTTAATAGTTTCGCAGATAATGGCTCTTAAAATGGAAAATTCCCAATAATTTACGACCCTCTAGACCACCATAACAGCGCGTTATCTATCCGAAAAAGAAAAAAAAAAAAACTTTTTAAAATGCGTTCTCATTGAAAAAAAAACGTTGTTGTAACAGTATTAGTTTTTCTTATTAATTTTTGAAATTGGCCCAATAATTTGTGCCCACCCTGTACAAGAGTCTCCCCCTATTTTTCTTCTGTGTGCTCGAACCAAATATATTCGAAAAATAGGAATGGCTCAAGCTCACCAGTGGCCCAGGGGGTTAGGGCATGGCTGAGGTACATGAACTACAGAAAGAAGGTTAAAGGCTCTCTCTCTCTCTCTATTGTAATGTAACATTCTATCTCTGTTGTAATGTAACATTCATCGGGCCCACGCAGGTGGGAAAGGTATGTGAATTGCTCCACCCAGAAGTCCAGGTGTGAAGGTGGACTTGCGATCAAATGACAGGATATGGTCGGGGCACACTTGGAAGAGTTCGCAGGAGCTCTGGGATTGTATGAGAACTTAAAAGACCATAACTGTGCCTCGACATCGAGATGGATTCTTTTGAGGCTCTATCCAGACGTCTGTCCAGTAGGGCCCATGGCTGAGTGCCATGAGATGTCTGCCTCACCTATGAGATATTCTGTACCTAATCTCTAAATGTATTGAGCCCATTAATGGAAAACTATACATATTTTCTCTTTATATTTCGTTATTCAATACTCATCCTCGATTCAATGACTGAGCGTACTTATGTGGTTGAGACTTGCTTCCGGTACGTCACGCTGTGCTCTTAGACAGCATTTTTCAAAATCTCGCAGTTGTGCGCTTTAGCAACGAACTGCTTGCTGAAATGAGATTAGAATCTTTTAAAGTTTAAATTTGTGAATATTTACAATCTTCTACTGGTGATATAAATGTTGAACCAGTAG